>JH432104.1:54475-70622 GCA_000239455.1 Strigamia maritima
AAAAAAAAAAAAAAAACTTTATCGGCAGCTTCGATGTTACACTTGGCTGCAATTAAGAGTGAAACAATTTCCACGTGTCCATGGGCAGCTGCCCAATGAATTGGGGCGCGGTCCATCTGTTGATTTAAATTCAAATTGAACAGAAAAAAAATGGGTCAGTGAACCAAACTCTCGTTATAGCGAACTCACGTTATTTGTAGAGTTTACGTTGACTTTTCCACATTGCAACATCTTTTTAACAGTCTCCAAATCATTTTTGATGGTCGCTTCGTGCAGGTAAAACTCTCTTTTTACTACTAGAAGGTGAAACCATTAATAATTATTATTATTATTATTAACAGGCGGTGTAATGGGAGTAATAAACACTTTTTCCATTATCAAATTGATTGGGATTTTAGTAAACATGTTTGCCAAATCTATTTTCGATATTCGTATTTTTTTTTTCAAAACAAACGCCGACGTTTTTTGTTATTGATTAACCTTCGTACGGCCATGCTAGGTCAATTTTTACCCCGCTTTGCTGGTAGTGTAACCCACATTTTATTTGACCCGACCGTTTGAAGGTTAAATTTATAAATAAATTTAATTTGTGATTGGAGAACGAGCGATTCGATGATTAAAATGGAAAAAAGGATGAGAAAGTTGTTTGAACGTTACCTTTGTTCTTTTTGGGAGTCTCCAGCATGTCTGAGGTAAGATCTAACGTGTCTGTGGGCTCTGAGGTTGTGGATACTTTCCTGCTCGACTCCTCCATCGCTGCTATGCGGTGCAGCACTAACACACACCGCCTGCCGTCTGGTGAATTGATGCGATATGATTTTGCGCGCGAAAAATTGAAATGAAAACTCATTTTTCTTTTATTTTTTTTTTTTTTTTTTTTTTTTTGTGTAAAAATAATATTTATTACATTTTGGAAATTTGCTTTATTATTTGTCTTTCTTCATTCACCAATGAAAATTCAAATGCCACTCTTTTTCAGCTTCATCCGCTTCTCTTCGGTTTAAAATTTTACCCACTAAGTCGCCCCAATCTAGAGAATGTCCCACGTCTCTTTCTTCATTATCCTGAAACTGAAATAATAACATCTATAGTTTTGTAATTCCAGTACACTTGTGAGGCTCGGCTTCACAAGTATACTGGAATTATCCGCCTTTGTTTTCACGAGTTACCTCATCATCAATTGAATTCGATAGTTCTTCGAGGTGTTCTGGTGAGTTTAGGCTGTTTTGCATGTGTTCCGGCATTTCCTTTGTACCGTGTACGACTAGTTTGGCCGATATAACCTTACCCGTGTTAGTTTCGGACGTTTTATCGGCGATCACAGCGGTCCATTGGCCGTGCGGATTTTCACCCCAAGTGTGAACCGACATGAACGTCCAATTCTGAAATCCATAGGAAGAGACATCTTTTGAACGTGGAAATAGAAGGTTAGTTTTGGTGCCTGAAATGTAAATGTAAATATAAATGTAAAAAAAGGGTTATTAATTTATTAATTTATTTTTAATTTCGTTTTCTACCACTAGGTGATTGCAAGTCGATTTCTAAGGCACCGCGACGTTTATATTCGATGTTGACGACAACTTGGACGTGCTCCAAGTACTCGACATCGCAGTCCTTCAAATTGAAATGGATCTCCAACTGTTGATCGGACGATATCGCTTTGGGGAACCTTGAAAACTAAAGGTTAGTGTCCACATTTGTCATGAAAAATAATAATAATCAAGGCTTATACTTTTCCGAAGCCTCAACATGACAAATGTGTTTTTCCGGTACCGTAATCCAGGTTTGTGCAACTTTTAACATTCGTGCCGCATTCATCATCCCAAACCCGAACTTTGAGTTGAATTTAAGTCCAATTCCATTGGTTGCCCAACCGGAATTTTTCTTAAGGTTTTCATAGTCGGAAGTCCATACGACTAAATGTTGCACGTCTCTCCATGTTAATTTAGGCCTTTATTACAAAAAATTAATTCTTGTATTTAGCAATTTTTTAAAATGGGTTCTTACTTGGCTTCAAGAATTAGGGCCACAATTCCCGCTGCTAAGGGAGCTGCTGCTGAGGTGCCAGTATGATCAATGGTACATTCATTGTGCAAATCGGTACTAGACTTTTAAAGCAAAAGATTTATAAATTCGTATAAAACATACAGGGTGTTCCAAAAAGACGGTAACATTTTACTGTCTTTTTGGAGCACCCAGTGTATTTTTGAAATGCGGTTTTAAGATCCGGTAAAAATCTGGTGTTCAGGATTTTCAGATGAAATAATCCAGTATTCGACCGCTATTTGAAATTTAAATAAATTCCAAATTCGGTCAAATTCGGTATCCGGAATCCAGTAATTATTGGATCCGGTGCATCGCTCATAAAATACGTACTATTTTCTGATCGGTGTACGCTCCACTGGAATAAGTGCAGGCCAAAGTTGAAGCACATTTTTCACCATACCATGGGAATTTTCCGTGCTGTGAAGCCGATCCAATGGATAAAGTATAAATACTGCCTGTGTACCCGTCGCAATTGCAGTTGTCACCCTTAATACCCCCGTTGCCAGATGCCCACACGTAGATGACTCCCTTTCCTTTACGGCCCTAGAAAAATAAGAATTTAATTTAATCCTTAATTGAGTTAAATTTACGATTTGATTTTTACTTTTTTTATTCCCATTTGAATGGCTTCTTGGGCAAGTCTTCCTGGCCCATCCACCGTGCGCCCATCATCCGAAGGACCCCAAGAGGCACTGAACACATCGATGTGAGTGACGTTGAATGACAATGCGCGTCCTTCTACGATATCGCTCAAAGAACCATCCAACATTCGAATACCTATAGCATAATACTTGTAAAATATTAAATTTGTCATTTGAATTATCATCGTTACCTCCAATTTTCGCATTGTAAGCGACTCCAACTCCGCATTTTGCATTATTGGCCACCATAGCAATTTCCCCCGCGCATCTTGTACCGTGTCTATTCGAATTGTACGCGTCGTAACGAGGGAACGGGTCCGAATCATTATCATTTACATCTGTACTAGCGTAAGGGTCCTATTTTTACAGAAAGAGAGAGCGAGGAATTAGGTTTATAGATGCAAGTGGCGACTCTGGCCAGACACAGAAAGAGAATTAGACGCAAGCGGCGACTCTGGCTACACACGTCTTAAATCTGACAAAAGTGAATCTGACATATGAAATCTGACAAGATGAAACTGACGTATGAAATCTGGCAAGATGAAACTGACGTATGAAATCTGGCAAGATGAAACTGACGTATGAAATCTGGCAAAATGAAACTGACGTATGAAATCTGGCAAGATGAAACTGACGTATGAAATCTGGCAAGATGAAACTGACGTATGAAATCTGGCAAGATGAAACTGACATACTAAATCCAACAAAACAAAACCGACATACTCCTATTTTTACAATATAAAATTACAAGTTTAGAAAATGAATGAAATATTTGCTCACATAGTTTTGCTTAATATCAGTATGGTTCCATTCGAGTCCTAGTTTTAAAATAATTATAGTTAACTCTTATTTTTTTTATTCTATTAAATCGAAAACACTTGTACCATCGTCCACGATGGACACAACAATATCTTTTCCAGTAAATCCTTGTTTCCAACACTCTTTTACATTGAGATCTAATTTGGGTAATTCGTAAGATCGAAGGTCACGTGTGTCTTTCTGTAAAAAAAAATCAATTCGAGAATGAATTGGAGCAAAAAAGAATACATTTTATTGTTTGTCTTACCAGATACCATTGATGAGGCCAAAGAGGGTCGTCAAAGAAATGTTCTTCTTGAGCCGACACGTCGAGAACTCTTCTTTTAACTCTTTTTTTTGCATATTGCTGCTCCGCCCACACAACCTGACGCAAGAAATTGTAGAAATTGATAATATTTTTTATTATATTTCTATAGCAGGTTATACTTGGAGTTATAATCTTACTCTGACGTCATCTGTGAGGCGTTTAGTTAGATGACTCGCATCTCTTTTAGACCTTTGAGGATGGTCTGATTTTTCCATGAAATATACATTTTTGAAATTATCAATCTGACAAGGAAAAAGAGAGGTAGAAAAAGCTATTGAAACATTGCAAGTAGCAGGTGCTATACACTTATCAGCACACTGTCAACACTAAAATCTCATCATAAAACTAGATTGAGTACAAGAGTCATGAAGTCAAGTTATATTGTAGCAATCAAAAGGACAAAAATAGACGCAATTCGAATTTCCATTTCCAAAAAATGTTTTCAGAGAAACTATATAAAATAAAAACTAGTTGTTCAATTTTTTTTTATTACTATTCTACGTACACGTCAATACAGAGTTTGCGCCAGGTACTTCAACCTTATAATTATAACTTTTTTTATGCTTATAAATAGTATTACAGAAAAATATTAAGTCCAGTTTTTGGTACTCGCTTTTCTAAACTGTGCACTACAAATTGGATTTTTTTTCTTTTAAAGTTATAATTATATGGGAAAAGTACCTGCCGCCAAACTCTGTATTATCCCAATCATTCACGGTGCTTTCGATAATCGAAAATCTCATCAGCAGACCCAACCGATGATTGGGATATTGATATGTCGGTATAACATAGTAATGAAAAAAATTGAACAAAAAGAAGACCACGGTCATTGAACATGTATGTACTTCAAAGCAATACTTTATTTAGAAGAAAGAATACTCTTTAATTCAAAGTAATGGCACGTATAAAGATGTTCTTGATGGTAAACTATGGTAAACATCGGTAAACTCAAATTATCCCATTAACTAGACATATTAAGAGCAATAAAAGAATAAAATAGTGATAACTGGCGAAGGGCAATAATATAGTACAATAAAAAAAATATGTTTAACGAGGAAAAAAGAAAAATCTAATTATTGCAAAGTTTAACAGATGGCACGCTCATAAAGGAGAAACAGAAAGAGGCCATTGAATGAACACCTGGTGCTGAGTTGATGATAAGGGCCTCTTGTCTCACCTTAGACAGTGACTCACCTGTCCCCTATTGACGTAGCCTAAATCTCTGGCGATTCTTTCGGCGTTGTCCGGTCCTCCTAGAATGTGAACTGCCCACTGGTTGAAATAATGTACTCCGTGGATCCAGGGTGCTAACAGCAGCCCCAAGACCAAGAGAGGGATCGGATGCCTGATGAAGTGCATCAGGAAACTGTAAAAGGGAGAATTGATGCATTGGCTATGTAATTAAGTGGCGTAATGATCCCATGATGCACTCGTTGGATTGATGATTGCGGGGGTGTGTTTGGTTATGTGGATAACGCCCCGAACGGCAATGGTACAAACGACCAATCAAATGCGTTTTTTTTCTTTTTGAGGTACTGTAATGTGGGTTTTTATACTCTTGTTGACAGTCATGACGTGGGAGTTGCAGTTGATTACACATGTTCGATGTTGGCGCAGGTTTTATGCATCGTGTTTTGTAGTTTGCTTAATAGTCCAAGTTGCTAGTTTATTGATGTTTGCTTAATGATCTTTTTTTTATTTTAAATTTCGCTTGGAAATTGAGTTTTATAGTAATTTGTTTGTTTTTTTTATAAAAAAAAATTTGAAGAGGTTTTTTAAATTTTTTTTTTTAAATTTTATTATTTTTTATGTACAAATTTTGAACAGCTGAGAGTTTCATATATGTAATGACGTTTTGATTGAAGTTCAATATAATGAACAGATGTAATGTACAGAAAGTACAGAATATGTTCCTGCTGGCACTTATTACTGTTGTGATTGAGAACATTTCTAATAAAAATTGTATATTATTCAATTAGGTGACCTGCGCATTCTGGTGAGATTGAGAGAAATACCTCCGCCATTTTCCTGTTTTGACGTATAGGCTTGCGAAATGGGAAGTGCTGTTTGCACAGCAGAATTCCTGGTCACATGGCCAGAAGCGCGAAAGTGATAAGCAAGCGCCATTAGTCTCTAATGCGCATTCGCTTGGACTTCAACTATTTTCCTAGAAAAAAAAAAAAAAAAAAAAAAAAAACACAAGACTGGTCGGGAATACTTAAAGTCCACCGTCCTTACCACCAGGCTATTCAAACCATACAACAATACCGTGTTAAAATAGCTAAACTAACCTAACTGATCAGCGTTCCTTAAAAACCTAACGCCTGCATTGGGCTAACCTAACCTAATCAGTGTCGTGACTCGATCTACTATCTTAATCTAATAATAAATCTGACTCCTTGGTACAGTGAAATAAATAACTCGGATTGATAATGAACTAATATAATGCTTTATTAAAGCTACAATAAGAGATCGGGTGAATCCCGATTGATATTTATAGAAATGGTGGTGCTGGATTAGTCGTCACGATTGGATGCCAGTTCGATGAGTATTCGAATCGGGCCTATTCCGTGGCTTTCTGTTAGTTGTCTAGGGTTTTGGTGCGTCTGAACCTCGATTCAGCCGATACAGGTGCACAGGATACCAGTCCTGTGTCCGATGATGCGTGATGGTAATCGTACGTGGCGGGACCACGTGGCGCCGAGGACCACTTCGGCTCCTTGCTACGAAAGGTTTTGCTGGTCGACAGGATGCACTGAACCACTTCCAGTGTGACTAAGGAGACCAACCTTAGTTCTGATCCGTTACAATGGTCGTGCGATGCGCTTGGGTAAGCGTGATGTTGAGGGACCAACTCGTATCCGAACGCGTGGTTACCTGAGACAAAGGATGCCTCGGGCGAGTAGGCCTAACTTGTAGGTGACGGGAGGTTCCCGATTTTCCTTACAAGTAGGTGAAGTTGTACATGAAACGGGATGGTTCCCGTTCTAGATGTACGTGAGACTTTACAGTGTTTAACATCGAGCATCTATCCTCGGTCACTCCGTGTAAATGTGTTACTACGGCCTGATCGTTGAGGAAACTGATGCGGTTGATGTTGTCTAGTACTGGTGTGGTTAAAATCTGAATGTTCTTCCCTGACCCGAACCTTTATAGTCTCGGTCTCACAGGGGAGCGGTAGGGAGTGTTCCTGCCTTCTTCCGGTGCCGACGAAGGGTCCACGCGGGGGTCCTCCTTAAGCGGGTCACTGGCCTAGTCATGTTTGGTCCTTTTGGATGACCCGGGGCGGGACGTTTCCCGCCCTGATCCGGGTCACCACATCTAACAAATTAACATAAACTAACCTAAACTTCGTTTCCAAAACATTGCAAGAAACTTCCATTGGCTAGAGCCTTTTCCCAGCAATTTTTTAATACACTTAAAAAAATAATTCAAAAAATGACCATAAAAGGGCATAAACGAACCTAAACGAACCTAAATGAACCTAAACGAACCTAAACGAACGAATAAACGGCCATTAACAATCATAAAAATGACCATATATGGTCGTATTTGGTGGTGGAGCAAACAGGCTCCAACCAATGGGAGTTTCTCACAATGTTTTAGAAACGGAGTTTAGGCGCAAAACTGCTCGCTTATTACTTACGCGCTTCTGGCATGTTTTACACCATGTGACCTGAAAGTCTGCTGTGCAAATAGCACTTTCCTTGTGAAATGAAGTTGAGACTTTTTGATTTTGATTTTTATTATTTATTATTTATTATTTATTATTTATTTTTTAAAATTAATAAGTGTACTTGTGTGTTTCCAATATTTTTGGATCAATACAGGGACAAAATCTTTTCCTTTCAGTTAAAACTATATTAAAAGTGGATATAGGGGCGTATCTATCGTATTCCTTGTACGTTTCTATTATACCTGCGACACCACCAAATCCCCTTGGTTCGACGTGGAACTGGTTCGTTCCCCGAACCGGAACGATGAATTCGATCGCAATTACCACTCCGTACTCTTCGCACAAGAAATGCTGCCACCCAGTTACTTCGCCTAATAGGCTATTTGCAGCGGCCCAAAATACGGCGCAGTCTGCGGGTAAAATGACTTTGGGGGGATATGTGCCGTAGTAACCGGCCGTTATTGCTCCATTTACGTTAATCAGAGTACATCGGGTTTCGTTGTCGATGTAAAAGTCGACGGCGCGCAAGCGAGATTGCACTCCCGATTCCCAGTTGCCACCGTGGCAGTAACTCGTGTAATCTGAATGATCGAATCAAATTTATAATTTTTATATTAATACAATATTATAAAAACAATTTCAAGAGTTTTACTTCGATGTGCGAACCATCCTCGTTCTGATCCCGAAACAGTCGCGTGAAAAGTGATAGAGGCGATAAACACGAGTTTATAAATCATTTTCAGATCAAAATCGTTCAACAACTCAATCGAGTCGAGTCGAGTCGAGTCGAGTCGAGTCGAATGTAAATGTAAATTCTAATGTAATTTGAAATACGATACAAATTGTTTAATGGATCGGCAACAATGGAGGTTTCGGGTTCGTGAGTCCAGATGCACGGGCAATAAAAGAAAAGAAATCAAATTTAATTTAATTTAATTTAATTTAAAGTTTAAATTATTCAAAATTCTCTCAATAGGGGCCACTAAACTCTATTTAACAATTCGTGCACGAAACTCCCATTGGTTAATGATCTATGCATTGTACCGAAAGTATATATTGTGATATCTTATTTTAATCCTCTAGTTGAGCCGAGTCGAAAAATCATCGCTTCGTAGTCCAAAAATGTGCGTGCCATCGTTAACGAACGAAAACGCTCGTAAAATATTTTAAAAAATTCTTTACATTTGGGTTTTTCTATCGTTGCGCACATTTTTTGGCTACGAAACGATGATTTTTCGACTCGGCTCGACTAGAGGATTAAAATAAGATGTCACAATATATACTTTCGGTACAATGCAAAAAAGTTCTCTTTTCAGTTTCGTGTTGGATAAGAGTTTAGTCGAGTAAAAATCGTCAGAATAAAAGCTTATTGTTTAATTTAATTTAATTTCGATTTCCAGAATATCGATACTTTTTGTTTTGATTAAATCATTCAATGGAGGGGGCGTCGCCTCTTGAGAAAGCAGCACAACTGATCTGACGTTTAACTCATGTTGTTAACATCACGCGATGTTGATTGCGGGTAAGCCGCCCACTTTACATTTATCGCCATTGTTTTACCTAGATAATAAGTACCGGTATGTGCGTTTATGATTCGTAATTGTATAATTAGATGAACAATTTGATATTCATTTTATTAAACTTTATTATTCCGTGCATCGTTGCGCCTTGGACCCGGGAGGGGGGAGATATCAAAATACAAAATAAAGAAATAAATACCATAACAATCTTAGTTATTTTAAGCTGCTTAAGACAAAAGCAACTCATGATCAACTGGGCCCACGGTGACGCGTTTTGTATTATGATTTATAAACGTTATTTCTCACTGGTTTGATTTTACGAGCTGTTAGCCTGTTATGACGCTGTGTAGATAGATAAACTCTATCTAACAATTCGTGCACGAAACTCCCATTGGTTAATGATCTATGCATTGTACTCAAAGTATATATTGTGATATCTTATTTTAATCCTCTAGTTGAGCTGAGTCGAAAAATCATTGTTTCATAGTCCAAAAATGTGCGTGCCATTGTTAACGAACCGAAACGCTTGTAAAATATTTTAAAAAATAATTTACATTTGGGTTTTTGTATTGTTGCACACTTTTTTGGCTACGAAACAATAGGTGCATTCAGGAACTAAAACATTTTCATGTTTCAGTCGTTTCCCTGAAATGCGTCGTCATTTCCAGAAACGTTGAGGTTTAAGCCGAGAAACGCTACAATTCCAGCGTTTCACGAGACCCGAGTTGTGTCTTACAATTGCGCACTCGTCTGCGCAGCATCTAACTCTACTGTTGTAGAGTTAGATCGGCGCCATTTGTTTTACGCGTCACACGACTGCTTCAAATCATGTGATAGGAGCTAAAACGAAGCTAAAGCGTAGCTAAAACTTGCCTAAAACTTAGCTAAAATGTGCTTCAGATTTTCACACTCAGAATTATACACAAAAACGCACATAAAACTAACCACAAAGCACCTAATGCTCCTGAATGCACCTAATGATTTTCAGCTCGACTAGAGGATTAAAATAAGATACCACAATATATACTTTCGATACAATGCAAAAAAGTTCACTTTTCAGTTTTTGGAATTGTTGGATAGAGTTTAGATAGATTGATTGATTGATTGATTGATTGATTGATTGATTGATTGATTAATTTGTTTGTTTATTGACTAATTTCAATAGTAAGTAGCGTACTTGTGTGTTTCAAATATATTTCGATCGACACACGGACAAAACCTTTTCTTTTCGCTGATATAGATATTAAAAGTGGGAAAGCCTTTGGAATTAATTCTTGGCGCATATATACTTATCATGTCATTTTTACCACCAAATGCCCTTACCATCACGCCAGCTTTGTTTGTACCCGAAAATGGTATGGTAAATTCTAATCCAAGTATCACACCGTACTCTTCGCACATGTAATGCTGCCACCCAGCTGTACTACCCGTAAGGGTTTCCGAACCGACCCAAAATACGCCGCAATCTCCGGGTAAAATGTATCTGGGAGGGTATACGAAATACGTGCCCTGCGACATTCCTCCATTGACATGAACGAGAGTACATCGGGTTTCGTTATCGATGAAAATGTCAATGGCGGACGGATTAGGTTTCTTGCTCACTCCCGATTCGGAGTTGCCGCCGTGGCAGTAACTCGTGTAATCTGAATGAAACAAAATGATTTACAAAGATAAAAAAATAAATATATATATATAAATATATAAATATATATATATATATATATATTTTAATAAGAGTTAGTTACTTCGTCGAGCGAAGGACCCTGCTTTTTTATTCGCTGCATCAGCCCAAACAGACACGTAGAAAATGATGAAAGCTGTAAATACGAGTTTGCAACTCATTTTTAAGTCCATGCTGATGAAATAATGTTCAAGAATGCTATTTCAACTTGAGCTAGACACATGAACATATAAATAATTTAATGGGCCAAGAACAATTGAGGTTTCGGGTTCCTATATAAGCCCAATTAACGAAAAGTTTAATTGTATATCGTAATTTGTTCTACATTTATTACATTAATAGAGATTTTTCGATTTTTCGTACGAAAAAAAATAAATACGAAATCATAAAAAATTATATACGAAATTATAATATGATTTTGTATTAATTTTTGTTTAATTCGAATTTCGTAACGAAATAAAAGAACTATTTCGTGGGCTATTTCGTATTATTTTTTCGTAATAAAAATGTGTTGCGCATGCGCCTTTCCGCCTGCTTCGTTTGTTCTGTTCCGCCATTTTGACTCGATCTAACCTCGGATCTAACAGCCCAAGTTAACGGATCGTTTTTGAGGATTAAACCGATGAAAAGGAATTTCTCATCCTGGGTTTTTGCATGAAAAATGTATGTGTTTTTTAAATCATTTTAGTCAGCTTCATTCATTCGTTCGCTTCTTTCTCTTCGTTCGATCACCGTTTACCGGCTGCCGGCGAGGCAGTCGGTACATTGAACGAATTTTTTTACGAGAAATCGCAAAGTCTCTAATATTATATTATATTATATTATATTATATTATATTATATTATATTATATTATATTAGGGACTTTGCGATTTTTCGTAAGAAAAATTACGAAATTAAAAAAAACGAAATATTTTTAAATTTCGTAATTTTATTTTCGTACAACAGGTTGCGAACTGTGGAGCGAACTGTAAAACGAAATAAAATAAAAAAACGAGAAAAAAAAATATTATCACCAATACCACTCTGAATAACGAAGGAAATATCGAAATCCTTAGATTATTCTCTTTTTTCGGATAATTCTCAGCTCGAGGAGAGCGAAGAATTGGATAATTCGCCGGTAAAACGTTCATCGACGCCCAAAACGACGATATCTCAGAATTTAAAGAAGAAAATTGCGATTAAAAAAGTGAAATCGAAGTTGAAGTTTGATAAAATCGATGAATTGTTATCGTCGGATGACGATTTCGTGCCGGCAAAACCGCAAAAGCGTTTAACATCGCTGCCAAAACGAAGGTTGAAGAAAGTAACTTGAAAAGTCGAGTTTTCGCCGATTAGAAAATGTCCGGACGATTTTATCAAACATAAGCGTGAAAATGAATGGATTAATGTCAACTGATAATATGTAGTGATGGGTCATTCGTATTAAACCACATATTACAAGAACACAACAATTATATTATATTATATTACATTATATTATATTATATTATATTATATTATATTATATTATATTATATTATATTATATTATATTATATTATATTATATTATATTATATTATATTTTGTTCCGTTACATCCGTTACTCCATCGTGCCAGAAAAGCCTCCATCAATGGCTAAGGTTTGTCCGGTCGTGAACGACGAGTTTTCGGACGCGAGAAAAACGCACGCGCGTCCAATATCCTGGGTTGTGCCCAGTCGTCCCATTGGATGCGCGCGTCTGTTTTTATCCATGAGCTGCGATTGAATAAAAATTAAAAATCAAATATGATTGTATAATGGATGTTGAATTACTTGGTCTTTTTGTTCTTTGCTCATTCCAAGACGGTCGTAAATTTGAGTTTCGATCATACCAGGTCTGGAAATAGAATAAATCAACAATCTTATTAAATCTTTCAATTCTTCGACTTACTGCACTGAATTGATTCTCACTCCTTTCGGTGCCAAATCTAATATTTCAACAAATGTGGATTTATTATACTTTTTTTAAGTTATTTCCTTAAAGGGACATGTACCCAGAAATGAAAATGAAATATGTTATTCGTGAGATTTAAGGTTATAGAAATGATAGACTTAATTTCATTTTTCTTGAGTATTAAATTAGAAATAAATAAATAAATAATAATAAATCATACTGGTCACGTGGTCAAAATCTGTATACATGATTGGTCATGGGCCTTTTTGGGCCACCAATTGAAAAATATCAAAAAATGTCAAAGGGGGTGCGAAAACAGCATTAAACTGACTTCAACCGTCATTCTCCTCTATGTTTCCATTGTTGGCAGCCATTTTTCTGTTCTTTTAATTTAATGCTGATGCGTAACCGCACTACAAAACCTTACGCGCCAGTAAATGGTTCAAATTGTTTTTGTTTCATTTTATTCAATAAACTCATGACAAATGAATAGAAATTAGTATATTGTTAATGATTTGTACTTTTCTTTTATAAAACACAAGCCGTTAGCCCGTCGCTGCGCTTCCGGGTTATTTTGCGGTAGCCCTAACCGATACAAGGACTAAATTTTCCCAGTTTGGTTGTCATCGGCGACGCTGTGTTGCCACCACTCAAACAATTGCTACGTTGTGACCCATTCCAATGGTCGAGCCGTTGTAATGAGTTTGGGCGCGGCCATCTAGCGGCAAAAAGCGATGGGAAACAGCAATCGCAACTGAATAATCGTTAGCCGCAGCGCCTTAGGCGTGGCGCCCTCATTGCAACGACACAACCATTGAAGTATATGGTGCGGTAGTGTTGTCATACCGGGGTGGAAAACCTTACTCTATAATCTATACTGTATATATATATAGATAAATTCTGACTACACTGTCCCTTTAATTTAATTTAATTTATTTAGTTTACCAACTGCAGAGCAACGTGTGAAATGATCCACAGCAGCTTTGGACATGGCATATGCCAATATACCGGGCCACTATAAAAATAATGAAAGATTAGAATTCATAGATATAGAGGTAGATGTTATTGATAAAACTTACTGCTTGGTTTGACATTACACTCGAGATGTTCACTATATTTCCTGCGAAAAGAAATTTGGTAATAGATAATTTCGTAATGCTAGGTTCCCACTTGGCAGAAACTCAGACAGAAAATTTTCTGCTGCAGAAAAATTTTGAGAGAAAAAGTATGTTTTTCTGTCGTTGGTTCCCACCTGTGGACCGAAAAGTGGGCAAAAAAGTGCGGAAAAGTGGAATTTAAAAATGGATGCCAGCTAAGGAAGGCAATTTGTAAACACTGCTGCTTTCTACACTCAAAATTTTCTGCAGCAGAAAATTTTCTGTCGGAATTTCTGCCAAGTGGGAATCAAGCGTAATATCGATATTTCGATACCTTTTGTTTTGATTAAATGGGGCGTCGCCTCTTGAGAAAGGAGCACGACTGATCTGACGTTCACTCGCATCACTTCATCGTATTCCTTCATGTTGACTGCGGGTAAGCCGCCCACTTTACTTATTCCGGCATTATTTACCTTAGAAAATAGAGAATTTCTAATTATATAAGAAAGATGCTTTTTACGATATCATTACCAGAACGTTGATTTTACCGAACTTGTTGATGGTCTTGGTCACTATTAGTTTGACGTCATCGTCATTCACCATATCAGCAGTGATGCACAGTATCTGTTGTCCAATAATAGCGCATAGTTAAAACATAATGCCAAATAACCATAGTGCTAGCTTCCCACTCGGTAGAAACTCAGACAGAAAATTTCTGCAGTGCAGAAAAGTATGTTTTTCTCTCGTTGGTTCCCACCTGTGGACTGAAAAGTGGGGAAAAAAAGTGCAGAAAAGTAGAATTTAAAATGGATGCCAGCTAAGGAAGGCAATTTGTAAACACTGCTGCTTTCTACCCTCAAAATTTTCTGCAGCAGAAAATTTTCTGTCGGAATTTCTGTCAAGTGGGAATCAAGCATAATGCACATTCGACTCGAAAGCAAAAATAAACAACCTATCTCACTGGTTTTTATTTTACCTTTTCGTTGGGAAGGCCACACGATTTGCATTTATCTGCGGTTCCTTCGAGATTTTTTTCATTCCGGCCAACTATGGCTACGGCGCAGCCCAGTTTTGCAAATTCAACAACAATTCCTGCACCGATCCCAGAACTACCGCCTATAAAGAAATGGAGAATTAATTTTTTTTAAATGTCGTCAATCAATTTTTTACGTTTTCCTCTATTTTGATAGACCACAAAACACCCTCGAATAGAATTTGTCGAGTTACTGCACCTGTAATAATTGCAACTTTGTCTTTCCACTCTGACATGTTGACGGATGTGTAGTGAAATGAAGGATTTGCGATGTAATGTGTTGGCTTGTACTGTTGGTGTTGGTTGGATAGATGTGTTGAGATTGACCCAGATGTTGCTTCTTTTATCATTTATACAGGAAATAGGAATGTTGCTGACTCACTATTTGCGCAATTCTATAATCACGTGTCTCAAGGTTACTTCTGGCTTTAGGGGTTCTTCTTTATAAAATAACATTCATTTTTTAAATTTTTTTTATTTTTTTTATTTTTATTTCTGTAACTACAACTTTTGGCGTTTTTTATTTATTTTTTATTGTATTAAGTTAATATCTAGCTGTGCCACCACCATCAATGGCTACTACTTGTCCAGTAGTAAAAGACGAACGGTCTGATGCCAGAAAAAGAGTTGTTTCAGCTATTTCGTCGACTGTACCGATTCGACCTAAAGAAAGTTTGGCCAAAACTCCCGCCATAACCTTTGAATTTCAATTAGTTTGATTAAAAGTTTGTTTTTGCATGATTACCCACGAAACAAGAAAATGTCTAAACAACATTAGAAATATCGATTCAATATAAGAATGTCTTTTTTTATCAACATTTTTTCAACAGTCAAACATAACAAGATGTTGATTTAACATTATATCAACATTTTGATTCAACAATCGAACAGTGGAAATATCAGTTGCCGTTTAATGTAAAAATCAATGTTTGAATGTTTGAAAAAATGTTGATAAAAATGTTGATAAAAAAAGACATTCTTATATTGAATTAACATTTCATAAAAAATATTTTCTGAATCTTGTTTAGACATGTTCTTTTATCGTGGGAACTTATTTTAATTACGTACTTGATCTATCATCTCTTTCGGGATGCCTGAATTGTCAGCAAAATTCGTCTTAATCGGGCCTGGCCTAAATACTCAATCAATTTAAAAAAAAAAAAATACCGTATATACTCGCGTATAAGTCGACCCTGACTTAAAACAGGTCAAAAACCATTGACCCGCGTATAAGTCGAATTGGAAGAAAAATACCAGGATTTGGTTCAAAAATCCTCGACTTTATATGCGAGCATATGCGGTATTCACAAATCATGTCCGTTCAACGTTCGGGTCACCCTATAGACAGCCCATGGGGTGGCCTGCATGTTGAACGGATGTGATTTGTAAAATTCTAAAAAAAAAAAAAAAT
>JH432104.1:84935-105752 GCA_000239455.1 Strigamia maritima
AAAAAAAAAAAAAAAAAAGAAAAAATTTACGGTGAATGGCTCCAGGTGTGTAAAGGACTTACATACATCCGTAAACGATATCGATCCTCAAAACACAACCCTTAAATCCTCTTTGCCACCCCTTTCTGCCATCTTGCACGAAAAATCCATACTGTACAATGGAAAAAGCCTCTTCTTGTTCTACTTGTTTCTCGCACGAACACGATAAATAAGATTGAAAATGAAAACAAGACATTTATTAAGTTTGAACTCGAGTCCCGAGCTCAACAGCAGCAGCCGAATAATTCTTTTCGTCATTCGAGTGTTTAGAGAAAAAATAAAAATTCATAAAGTTGATGAAAATCAATTTGAATAAAATTAGGAAGAAATTAATTCGGCATAATTTAAAGCGTGTCACGGACAATTCGATCAAATTAGTAATATAATTAAGAGGCTAAATTCATTTCGTATCATTTTGATCTCCAGTTACGGGAATTAAACGAGGCCATTAATGTCTTGTTTCTTTGTGTTATATGGGAAGAAAAAATGGAGACAAAGATGGGAGTGATTTAATTTTTATCTCGGAGAATTCTCGGAATAAAATACATATTTGATATAGTTTACACTTTACACTAGGGATGCACCGGATATCCGGATTCGGTGTCCAGTGTCCGGTAATCCGGCTGAAAATAAAAATATTCGGTATTCGGGTATTTGGAAATTTCAATGTTCCGGTTCCGAATATCCGGTTTGGAATTGTTCAAAATTTCGACCGAAATTTAGTTGGATACAAATAATAATATTATAAATAAAGTGTCTTTTAATAATAATTTTATTATTTTATAATTTTTTTACAATTTTTTAAATTTTTTAAATTTGGTTTTGAGATCCGGTGTAAATCCGGTGTTCGGGATTTTCAGATGAAATAATCCGGTATTCGACCGGTATTCGGAATTTAAATAAATTCAAAATTCGGTGAAATTCGGCACCCGGAATCCGGTGATTTTTGGATCCGGTGCATCTCTACTTTACACCTAAGGTTTTTTTCCCCCCATAGGTTTAACATGGAGATACAGATGATGGATTAAAGGTCATATCGTTGTAGGCATTAACAAATGTCAGATTGTCGAAACTCGTCCATTTTGCTTTCTAAACTGGACATGAGCCAAATCGGGGAATTTAAAGCGATCCAACTCGGATTGCTTGTTCATTTTATAGGATTAATGAAATATTGCAGAAATCTTGTCTGTTTTGGTGAAAAAAAAAGAAATAAAAAGTATAAGAAAGGAAACATGTGTTGTTTTCAAAATTCAAACTATTGATTTCAGTTTAAGTCACTTAAAGTGATTTCTAGCTTTAGCTTTTAATGGTGATTGTTGATAAACTAAGTGCAATTAATGCGGTCATTTTCTTAAGGGCTGCTCACTTATAGAATTTCGTCAATATTGACTAAGCAACCAAAGAAAACACAATAAACTTGAGATAACACACGCGTATTTTTTTTTTTTTTTTGCTATTGAATAAGCAAACAAGCATGAATAAAAATGTAAATCCAATTATTTTGGATTGTTTTGCAACTTGAAAGAAGAAATTGAAATTTTAATGCGACCAATTAATTAAATCTCATTTCAGTGTATGTCGTGTAATCATTAAGCGGAGATAAATGATTGTAGCATTCAGTTTTGTTGCTACTACTTTCATTAAAGTTGCAGCTTTATTTTGATTTGACTTTAGCACGTAGAAAAAAATGAGTTTGCAGCCAGATGGAATTTGACAAAATATCTCGAGGGCGCGATTAGTGAAACAAATGTCGGCTTGATGTAAATCAAGTGACTTGCTGCGGGTGCGGGTTAAATTTATCCTGCAAATGTTAAAATAAGCTTAACTTGTGGCTGGCACAACGACTAATCATATCATTCTCTCCATTGTTGTTGGAATTATAGTAATAATATTTACGGTTAAGCCTATTGTTGTCTTTAATTAATTTTAGGAATTAAAAAAAAAGATAGAGAGACAAAATTAAAGGGTTTATGGAATTAAAATGAAAAAAAGGATATAAACTCTATCCAACAATTCGTGCACGAAACTGAAAGTGAAGTTTTTTGCATTGTATTGAAAGTATATATTGTGGTATCTTATTTTAATCCTCTAGTCGAGCCGAATCGAAAAATCATTAGGTGCGTTCAATCCTGAAAAGAAAAGTCACTTATTTGCCTGAAATGATTTTTAAAAGGCAAATATGACGTAATTTATGTCATATTTGCCTTATAGAAGTGACTTAAGTGACTTTAGAGAAAAGTCAAACACAACTCACTTCTTTGCCTTATAGAAGTCACTTCTTTATACTGCACATGCGCAGTGCTCACAAAAAATAGGTTTAGTGGCATCCATCTTGGTAACGATTAGATCGTTGATGTTTCTCGACTCCAAACTAAAATTTTAGTGAATAAAACCTGCCAATTTTGTATCTGGGGACTACATTAAACAACATCCTAATGATTCTTTGAGAAATCGGCATGAAAATAGGTAAGAGTTGCAAAAAATGACGACAAATCGGGTATGGACATCACCGAACATTGTGGCCGCGGAACCTGCACCTACGTTGGCCACGATGTTCGGTCATGTTCGTACCTGATTCGTCGTCATTTTTCACAAACTTTATCTATTTTTTAGCAGATTCTCATAAAGCCAAGATGGAATAGACAATTTTATCAACAAAATCTAATTTTTATTCCACAGTTGAAACAATAAAAATACAAATGAAAATGCATGAACAATTTAAGTGTGTTCATTGAGAAGTCACTTTTCCATAAAGCCTAGTACACATACCAATTCAGACTCAAAATATTCAGCCAGTCTGAATTTTCCATGTGACAATTATCAACGGAATTTTAAATAATGGATAATGTCACATGGAAAATTCAGACTGGGAATAATGTGGTACACATGGTTTGTTTAATGACATCATATTACAAATGGCGACTGTCTGAAATATTTTTTTGCAAATGGCTACCATTGAAAATGTGCAATGAGGATGAGGATGATGATGACGATATATTCAAAAATCAATGTGTTGGGCTTGCTTTTCGTTTTTCCTTTTCATTTCTTGGCAGGATAGAACATATATCCTGCCAACAGCAGCTAATATGGATTCATCCCTACTTGACGCAACGTTCGAACATGCAGTTTAAGCGACCGGTTAAAAATAAAGATAACCAGGTGTGATCTAGTTATCTTTATTAAACCACATGAATTCTGGGTAGTTGAAAAGATTCCATGCACGGAAACAATAGGTCGTTTCCCACGCACCAAGTGCGCGGAAAGAATGATTTTTTCAGCTACGGAATATTTAAATCTTTTGATGTGTACCACAAAAAAAGGAATTTTCAGATTTCGATTCCCTGGGCCATTCCGTGTACGGAATGAGCTGATATGTACTAGGCTTAAGGCAGATAAGGAGAAGAGACTTTTCCTTTTCAGGATTGAACGCACCTATTGTTTCGTAGCCAAAAAATGTGCGCAACAATACAAAAACCTAAATGTAAATACTATGGTAGTTTCGTGCCCGAATTGTTCAATAGAGTTTAGTACATTACCACAGAATTGTACCGTGTGCATTGCAAGAAAACAAACTTTTTTCTTCTTCTTGTTTTAATGCATTTTTCATGCACCTGACAAATATGTTTGATTCCTACTCATCATATTTTATTAGGTTTATACGGAAAAATTTTTGTGGCAGTTAACCTCACCTTCGAACTTGGGGCAGGAGAATTTGATTGGTAGCTTTGCAGGAATCGACGCAGTTTTTTCTGACTTTACGAATTTTTTCCCTCATTTCTGGACAATCACGAGGTTGTCCCACGTGGATGAGCAGGTCCCTCAGTGATGCCAATTGTATGTTCATGTCATTGATAAACTATAAAAAAGAAAAAAGATGGTAAAAGAAAGAAGAAGAAGAAAGAAAGAAGAAAAAAGAAAAAAAAAGAGCATCAAATCCAATCTTGAGATGTCATCTTGACAAAACTGCTGTTTTCATTTCTCTTTAGTTATAATTAAGTTTGCCATGTGCAGACCTTTCTTTCATTGCTCCAGTGGGGAGAATTGCAGGTGAGTCGAGTCACAATGAAAACAAAGTGACAACGACAAAAGAATAAAACAAACAAAACACATATGTACTCTTCTTTTTTCTCTCCACATAAACGTACTTCCCAATGCAATGGATCAATAATTTTTTATTTTTTATTCCATTTATTGGATTAACTCAAAGCAGCTGTAATTAAACTACGCTGAAATAATAATAATAATAATAATAATATATTTTTGTGGATTAAAAGTGGGACATGAAAAGCGCTTGTATAACCCTCAAAGCCCTGAAATTTTGGAACAACATAGAGCCCGATTAATGGGCACAATTGTGCCCATTTGGAGTCTCTACTTTGAAGCGTTTTTAGTGCTATTACCATGGTTGAATGAATGATGGTTTTACTAACCGACACTAGGTGTCACCGACTGTGAAAATGAATGAAGACATGTGATAGCATTCAAGATGGTTTTTAATTATTTATTTATAATAACAATTATCTGTATTAACTTAATTTAATTTACAATTAGTCCCACATTAACTCAGTTGACCATGTGTTTCAAAGATGAAGGGTTAATGCTGTGTATGTTTGTTTAGTTTATATATAGGGGCGCAATATTCTAAAAGCGCTCTCACTAGAGTAAAATTTGCAGTGAAAACAACAAAATATTTAAGCTGGGAATTTAAGGGGATGATTTTTTTTCTTTTGACAATAACTTTTTTATTTTCTGTCTGTTTTTTATCAAATTAATTCAGAACGTGTAAATTCATATTCTTAACAGCTACTGTAAATTTCAGATTTTTAAAAAAAAATTTAAAAAAATTTTGTATTCACAACTGCAGCTGGGCACAATTGTGTCATAGGATGGGGCTTTGAGGGATAATCAATGGTAAACAAAGTGGAAAATGTGTGTAGCGTCATCAGCGTGAAATTAGGGTTAAGTGGAGATCAATTGACAAGGTAGCACGCAAAGGCAATAAATGGTGTTGCGTGTTTTGCAAATTATAGCAATTATATGCCAACTAATATGATACCATAGAACAAACAAAATGTTGCATCAAAATGCTTTCTAGAGCAGAGACAAAGTAAACAACACATTTTTTCAACATTCAGACATAACAAGACGTTGATTTAACATTAAACGAATGTTGCATATCAGCAACCGATATTTCTACCGTTTGATTGTTGTTTGATTCAAAATTGGCTCGTTTCATGTGAATATCAGTCGTTGATACGTAACATTCGTTTAATGTTAAATCAACATTATGTTATGTTTGAATGTTGAAAAAAATGTTGACAAAAAAAGACATTCTTAGATTGAATCAACATTTCTGATGGTAAAAAAAATATTTTCTGAATGTTGTTACTTGTTTCGTGGGTAACCTGCATTAAAAGGGAAAAACCGATTGTATAATTCCTATATGTAGGATATCTCAAAAGGGGAAACGGCAAAAGCTTTAATAGAGTTTTATTTGGTTTTTTTGCGCATATTTAAAAAGCTCGGATTATGAACTTACAAATCGTTCTTGCAAATCGTCAGAATGTAAAATGGAAGAAAAGAAAGTGGTTGCCGACAAAGCATCGTGCAACTTCTCGAGCGAACCGAAGTCTATTAGATACTCAAAAAGGGAAATTGAAACAAACATTCTTTTGAAAGATACAAAAATTGTAATTTAGGTTTCCGCTTCCGGAATACCCTGCTTAGCTGAGTTAATTTGTGAGCCAGCTGCGTGTGACCAATGGGCAATGGCACACACTACACTAAACACAACCGGAGAGTGGAAGGGTCACCTAAATAACTGCCGTTGGGGCTACAATTATGGCATATTTCAGTTTATTCGTCAAAGTGGAGCCATGTGTTGACAATATTTGTATTAAATGACACAAATTAAGCTAATTAATTAAGCGAAAAGCTATTTTCAAGAGTAAAAGTAAAATTAATGTATATTAATGGCATTAATTGAATTCATTAATGCAGTGCAAGATTAAAGCGAAATGATATGACTGAATAGAGGATTTGCGCAACTGAAATTTGCACAAATGTATCAACGTATCAACGTATGTTTCATACGTGATTGTGAAAACGTACAGATCGAAGTAACATTTCAGTTTATACGTTGGTCGATAAGATGAACGTACGAACGTATGAACGTATTGTTATGCGCATGTGCATAACAAAGCAATCGGCCCGCTTCCGTTTTTGCAAGCCGCCATTTGCAAAAATGATGGGCCGAGCACGCGGTAGAGGCCGAGGACGCAGTGTTAGAGGCCGAGGACGTGAAAATAACGTACCATCGCTGCCACCACCACCAACACGCCACCATCATTGACTGCAATGGGTATTTGAATCATGTTTTTGAATTTGAATTTCAGATTAATTGACACCACATTAATAGGATGATTTTTTTGTTTGCGCAAACACTCATCACGTATCAACGTAAACGTATTTAAAACATCTATTTTTAATGCATATCCTAATTAAGATTTAAAATTTAAGTGTAATGACATTATGGATATACTTCTAGTTTAATCTTTCATTATTCTATCTACCATAGGGCTTTCGACTGTTCACCAGTCTTCTTCAGTGGTTTATGATGATAATTCTACATTTTTGTCCTTCTAGTTAAGATGTGTCCTAAATTTAGTTTGTTAGCTATTTATAAATTTAGGACACATCTCAACCAGAAGGAAAAAAATATGAGATGTATGGTTCATACTGGAATTATCTAGAATGATGTAAAAATGTTTTTGGTATTGTTGAGACGTTTCACCCAACAATGTGTAGAGTATATAAAGGATGAAATGTAGAATTATCATCATAAACCACTGAAGAAGACTGGTGAACAGTCGAAAGGCTTATGGTAGATAGAATAATGAAAGATTAAACTAGAAGTATATCCATAATGTCATTACACTTAAACGTATGAACGCATGAACGTACAAACATATAACTTTTTAATTTGTACGTTTGTACGGTCATGCGTACATACGTTTTTGTGATCTGCGCAAATCCTCTAATATAGAAATGCACGTGGCAAGAGCTCACATTGCACATTGCTGATCACCACTTTTCATTGGAAAACGCAAGTTAAGCACTGACAAGTGAGCAGTCCTAGACTGCTAGTCGCTTGGCTGCCTGACCCCGGGCGAGCAAGTTTGATTCTGATTTAAGACAGTTTCCACTGTAAGTACATCTTTAACTGCGATTTGTGTGGTTTTTGCGGTCGGAGAGAAGTATTTGGTTACAATCACGTTTAAAAAAATGCCTCGTCATGCATTTTCAAACTTTTTCTTATCGATTTAAAATCGATTTAATTCCAAATTTATTCGTTAAAATGGAATGCTCTATTCTGTAATTAATGACAAAAGTGAACTAAAATCCTCTGGGCCCTAGTAGCAGGCACTTAAAGGCTCTTTGTAGTCTCTTTACACCTTGTAATGATATCGATATAAGCATAACAGGCGGGCTTAACGTGTCAATGCTAGACAATAAATTTAAATTTACTAAAGTCTATTTACCTATAAGTTTGGAGTAACTCAGATTGGTCGTGGCAATTAACTGTTAAATGGTGTTGCGCATAACAAAGTAGTTCTAAACCGGTCAAGACCGGTCGTCAAATGTTCGACCAGGCCATCTATTTATTCAAGATGGCGGTTTTGCGTGGTTCGACCGGGCCATGATTAAAACTAATCATAGACCGGGCCATCTATTTCTTCAAGATGGCGGTTTCGCGCGTTTTATTCAAAAATGCCCTTTACTTTCATTGGTTACTGACAGACATGCGACTTAGGGTATGAATACTTTCCTGCGATCAGTCCACTGACCAATCCGAGTTACTCCAAACTTATAGGTAAATAGACTTTAAACGATGACAACATTACAGTACGTAAATTAACCATTAGAGGTCGCCAGCGAACTCCAGAAACACAAATGCACCGCACCTATAAATAATAAACAAAATTGTATAATCGTGTCACTCGGCATTTGGCATGCGCTCAAAACAAATAGACTAAGAATAAGGATGAGAAACACTTGTCTTTTGAACAACGGAACGGAACGGAACAGCTGCTGAGCTGCGCATTAATGCACTTGATCACGTCCAACATGTTGGAAACTTGGAATTTGTTTCCTACTTGATTTATTGGGACAAAAGTAATTGTATCGTAAAATCAACCTGACTGACTGATAAGAATCAGCAAGAAGTCTCTTCGATCAATATATACCTTGGTTTAGTGGTCATCTTAAATTCTTAATGCTCTCTTTGTTGTTGCACTGTTTTCTTCGACTTTCGGTCGGAGCGAGGCAACCGTGGAAAGAAAGTAAACAAGAATAAATGGCTATTGCTCGATCGGATCACGCTTTTATCCCTTTTTCCGCATCCGAAACGGGTATCAAATTTTTTAATTTAAAAATTTTTCAATTTTAAACAGGAAATTGGCCACGTATATTATTCTCAGTGTTATTTCATACGGTATACTAAATACTTTACACTATATGATTTTAATTTTTAATCTCGGCGAAGAATGTTCGAGCATTCAACGTGAGACTTGCTAGTGGCGTGGATTAATGCTGCAAACTTATTAAAGGAGAAGACGTCTTTGTTGTGTTTGTTTGCCCAAATATATAAAGCAGTTTGTTACTGCAGGCTAACAGGCTTTGCTAATAAGGAACTTTATATTATACCTATTATGTTGCATAATTTATGTGTATATTCATATCTGGAATCAAATAGTTCATCAAAAATAGATAATGTTATATGTTATGATGGTATTAAAAGTTAAAACCATCATGTATTTTCCTTTAAATACTATCATTGGCAAATCTTTTAGTGCTACCCATCAGGTTGTCTCAACGCCATTACCATTGTTTGAAGGTTAATCTCAACCAGTGGTCAATTGAGGGTCGGAAGGATTTTGTTGTTCTTGTTGTTGTTGTTCCCAAATGGCAGCTTGAAGACCAGCATTTGAAAAAGAAATGTCGCCGGTAAATCCATTTTGTTTAATAGACAGTTTGCGGTTTCTCGTACGAGATTTATTTCATTAAAATAACGAGACATTGTTAAAAATCTTGTCACATGTATTCTCGTTTAAAAGGTCTCGGTCGAGATTTTTCGAAAATCTCGTTTCAAATTGTCGTGTATACGACTTGATTTGCGCATGCGCCCTGCATACAATACAACAATTATCTTCCGCTTTGGCTGCAATGTAATTTGTGTCGATTACAATATCTTTTTTTATCAGTCAAAAACACCTTGCACACCGTACACAAGCTCAATACTTAGGCTTAATTTTGTGATAAGATGTCTAAACTCTATTTAACAATTCGTGCACGAAACTCCCATTGGTTAATGGCCTACGCATTGTACCGAAAGTATATATTGTGCTATCTTATTTTTATTCTCTTGTCGAGCCGAATCGAAAAATCATTGCTTCGTAGTCCAAAAATGCGTATGCCATTGTTAACGAACGAAAACGCTCGTAAAATATTTAAAAAATTATTTAAATTTTGGTTTTTGTATTGTTGCGCACATTTTTTGGCTACGAAACAATGATTTTTCGACTCGGCTCGACTAGAGGATGAAAATAAGATACCACAATATATACTTTCGGTACAATGCAAAAAAGTTCACTTTTCAGTTTCGTGCACGAATTGTTGGATAGAGTTTAGTTGTGATAAAAATTGTTGTGTTAAAGATTTATGTGTCGTATGTTACACATTTCGTGACAAATCGCAAACACACGATACAACATTTTATTAACGAGATTTTTATTTTGTTGAAAATTTCGTTTTTTTAAATCTCGTTTTCGGTCTCGTAGAAGAAATCGCAAACTGTCTATTAGCCTTGTGTAAATCGCGACATTTATTTGGACAGTGCTCAAGTTTAGATGACAGACAGCATTTTAAGCTGACGGTAAAGAATAAGAACGTCCGACTGGAAATGGCTGCCAGCCAGCCAATCCACAACTGCTTGATAGGTGTTAGTGCAAACACAGCTTCACTTCATTTAGTCCTGACACGAGAGCAGAGGTTGGTGCTCTTTCTCTTTAACTCTTCTCGTTTAAAGATGAAGAAGCTCTTTACCCATGCATCCTAATAGTAGACCATTTATTGGCAGTGCAGCGCAGTATTGCCGTGTGTTTGCTTCTCCTTTAGGCTCGAATTAAAAATTAATGTTTCAAGTTTTCTATCTTGAGGCTGACGAAGAATGTGTCGCGAATTTGTTAAAACACCTTCAAACATATATTTTATTTGAGATTCCAGTTATCAAACATAATGACTACGAACCTAATCAAGTCTCATGATCCTTGAAATTAGCTCGATTACAAAGTCATATGTAAATTATGAATATTTCACACGCTTAATTATTTTAATGAGTTGCAGCATCATGAAATACATAAATTATAAATTTTTAAATGAAAAAAAAATTTTTTTTCTCATTAGAAAGTTTTTGTTGTTTTTTTTTTATTTTTTTACGGGTTTTAGGGGATTGCATGCTTTCGGATGCAGATGTGCAGTGAATTTTCATAATGATTCGCAGGGGTTTTTTTACGCATGCCTATCATCATGCAATCAATCTCATAAAGTATGTACAAAGGAAGCTCAGCGTTCACGAAAAGTCTGCTATATAAACGTAAATCTACCGAAACTTTAAAAATGTATGTTTAACTTCCGGTATGCCATTCTTAGTTTTTATGTTTTTTAGATTAAGAATACATATGTTAAATGCCACTTGCATTATACACATATATCCGTACTCTAAGCACGGTACACACTGTATGTCACGTACTCTACATAGTGGGTCTCGTTATTTTCAATTTTTTTTTTTTTTTTTTTTATTTTTTTTTTTTTTTATTATTTCGTTTTTAGTTGACATAAAAGAGGAAAATGTAACGATAATTTGTTTTTGTTCGGTGTTTACTCGAATAAATTGCCGTGGCCATTTCGATTTGATCGTAAAAGTGGCATTGCGCATTAATAAAAATAAAATAAAAAATATTTAAAAAAAAACTCTTTAAGTTGTGTTGCTTGTCTCGAGCGTGGCACTTTGCTGGCAAATGGATTACAGACCCCTCCCCGTCTAATTGTGGGGATCAAGTGGAAAGTTGTTTAAAGAAAAATGATTAAAAGTGCGGTTAATTTAATTAAGTTTAAAGCTGAAAAATCCGTTAGTTTAATTCTACCACGCCGATGTAACTAAATAAATTATCACTTCATACATACTTTATCGCACTATTTTTGGCCCTTTTTTTTATTTCCACCATTAACAATGCTGAAATTCAATTTTAACTTGAATATCTTCTTTCTCGGGCTCAAGTTGCATTTAATTCTATTTTCTAACGAGTATTGAATTTTTTTTTTTAAACAACAAAAAAAAAAAAAAACAACCACATATCCTTTAATATCCTCAAGTTGCACATTCTTAATACAATACATTCGATTTGCAATTTTAAACTTTTAGAAAAATGAAATTGAATTTAAAAAAATTCTTTAATCTCGTTGCAAATTGAAATTTCAAATCCATTTCAAATCCAATCAGTTTTATAACCAAAACAAACGGATGTAACACTTCATCACTCACAAAAGTGCATTTCAATTCGCGAAAAAAAATTAATTTTATTTTAAAATTTTATTTTAAAAGAAGAAAAAAAGAAATATTTACCTTTGCACAGTCGCGCTCCGAATGCTCGTCCCTCGTTCCGGCGGAACTGGTGTGTTCGACCGACGATCGCGATAATTTACGTCCGAGCAGTGAACGGCGGGTTGTGCCCGAGCCGCGCTCGCGACTTCGCTTGCCGTCGCGCACGCTCATCCATGCGGCATTGAGTCGCGATGTTGGCGGGCTGGGCTACGCGCTGCGTGTCGTTTGCCGGTGCACATTGCTGATCGCGTGATGGAGGTGCGAGCACATGAAATAAGATAGTTGCGACTTGCGAGTGATAATGATGATGTTTTGATTTGTTTTCTTCCACTTCCACGCACGTGGTGCTCACTGCTGGCAACTCCAACTCGCGACTCCACAAATTGGCCAACCAGCAAACGACAGCGAGGACCATCGACCAGCAACAGCGCGCCCTCAAATCAACAGGCGAAAGCCATATACGAATTTGTTTACTGCAATTACGTTTAAAATGTTTACTCGATAAATTTGTTTACCTAAAAACTTAGAAAATTAATCGTAAGAAATAATTTTTTTTTTTAGTTTTTTTTCTTTTTTCATTCAGATATCCGAATAAACAAGTTTTGTTTATCCAATTAAAATTATTCTTGTTTTTTAATCGAAACTTATTAATGTAATTTTTTTCCAGTTTTTTAATCAATTGGAAATGAAGTTACGAGTTGAGGCAATAGGTAGCAGCACCGCGCGAGAAAATAAAAATAAATTGTGTTTTCTTTCGATATTTTTATTTATTTATTTATTTATTTATTTTTTTTTAAAAATAAATAAAAAAATAAAAATCACAGTTTTATATTGAGTAAATCATATATTTGTACAACAAAAATGAGCATATAATAATAATAATTAGATATTGTCAATTTTTATCCGGGATCTGGTTTCCGCTGGACTGGAAAACGAAAAAAGTAAAATTTAGTCGATTTGATTTAATTTAATTCTATTTCTATGTTCTACCTGGTTGTGCCTGGAATCAAAGCTTGAAGCAGACAGAACCGACGCCACTGGTCGAAGAGCATCGGGCAGGTCTGGAAGTTCGAGTGAAAGAGAAGAAAGACGTTGATACATGCTCTGTTGGTTCGGTTTACGTTCATTTCTAAGATAAATAAAAGAGAGAAAAAGCAAAAACTTAAATTTTTAAAATCATTTTCATTTTAATTCAACAAATCTGATCGATTATACCTTTACACGTCATCGTCATTATTTATTGAAGCGGAAGTAAAACTTAAAATAAAAACGTGCAAAAATAAAAAGAAAATAAAACATGCAAAAAGAAAAAGAAAAAAATAAATTTAAAAATTCTTCTTCTCAAATAGTCACCTCATAGTTGCGGTTCCCGATTTTCTACTTTCTTCGTACGTCAGTTGTTGTTTAATAAACATGGCATTCTTAAGAAGGTCTTGAATATTTTGGAAATGTTGACCACACCCGTGCGTGGATTTGACGGCACTACATATATAAATATAAATATAAATAACACGTCAATGATGTTATACAATTAAATCATTTTTATCTCGAGCTTACTTAACGGCATACTCGACGTCGTAACATTTGCCGTGCAAATCTTGTTTAACGTTATTAATTTCCAGTCGTTTTTCAACTAATTGAGGCATAGATTTGCGAATGTGTTCTTGAAGTCTGTACAGCGCTAGTGACGGCTCGTTGGCAAAGATGTGTACATTTTCTGATATTTTTTGAGTTGCTGTTTAAAAAATAAAAAAAAATGTAAAAATGTGAGTTAGAAAATTAAAATGTTTGGAATAGACTTACATCTCTTCACTTTTTGTTCTAATTCTGGATCGGTACTTGATTGAGCTAGAAAGTAAGATTTATTTAGTTAAATTACGATTAGCTGCGGAATTTATAGTCACCTGAAGTCGTCATGATATTTCTATACTATCTATTTAGAAAAATGGCTGACATTTAATGTCCTCTGATGTTAGATTTGTGCACTAATAATTACGGAACCAAAGGTTTATATATGACAAATAGAATTCGTATAAGAATGTTTTTAGTATACAAAAATTAAAAGGGTTGGGTTGATTTTTAAGTGATTTTTATTTAACAAACTGTTTGAATTTTATTTTTTAAAAAAATTGGTTCATTTATTTGACGAACGATGGCGCCATGTATTTATATTTTCAAAAACATTTAAAAATCGATATTAACCGTACATTCCTAATGTATTAAAATCTTGAAAACTTAAAAAAAAATACTCGATACAACGTAAATAACAAAATATTTATTCCGTTCAGAATGAGAATTAAAATCCGACCGGAAACATAGTAGAACCGACGCGCGTGCGTACATTAATTTGGGCCGGATGCTGGCTGAGAGAACGTGTGGCCGAGTTGCTGGAATATATGTGCACGAGTCGACGCAACGCCGTTTGAGCAACGATCACCGATTCACGCCGATTCAATCACCAAAGTGCAAACAAACCCTCGGATTACAAACACAAACATAGTGCCATTGATCAAAAAAGGATTACAACGATGAGATGGTGTCTTGAAACGAGAATGGGAACCCTTTGACGCTTCGACCAACGGGTAAGTCGAGTGGAACTAGAAACTGCGTGGCCCGACCCCGACCAGGCGATGATCTTTCTCGCACAAATCGCTACGTGACAAATTAAAAAAAAAACCAAAAAAACCAAAAAACCAAAAAAACAAAAAAACAACAAAAAAACAGTTTGCACAACTTTCTCGCGATTCATCTTTATTAATTTTTTTTTTTTTTTTTTGAGATTTATTTATTCAAATATCTCCCGAATAAGTAAAATCGAGAAAGGTGATTGGGTGTAACGGCTGGGTTTAATTTTTTTATCGGAATGATGAAATTGATTAGATAAATACGAATTAATTTGTCGACCTTTTTATTAGTCCTTTTTTGTTAGTCAAGTTTTAAAGAATTTTTTTACTAAAAAAAAAAAATAATAATAATAATGTAAAAATGGAAATATGTTGAATTTTGAAGGATAATTTATATTTATTTTATTTTAATGGGGTAGCCAGGATGGCAAACCAGTTTAAGGTTAATAACAACAACAACAAAGTTGTTTCCCTCGAGGTTTTCTCGGATTTTTATTTCAATATTAAACGAATTAGGATATTAGGAATCGTCATGATGGACACCCAGACAGACAGACAGACAGACAGGGCTGCAATTTTGACTCATGGGTGATGACTCACTCCCCCGATCCCCTACATACCCTCTCATCGCACCTCCTATTGAAAAGAAAAGAAAAAGGGGCAAGAAAGACAAAAAGAAATAATAAATAAATAAAGGGGAAGGGAAGGGAAGGCGACCGGAAGTTTGGTTTTTACAATCGTTAAAATACTTAGTTGAGAATTAAACACAAGTGGATGCTTGTTATACCTAAATTTCGATATAATGTCGAGTGTTTTTCGAGATAATTCGAGTGGATGGTTAATTTAATCGTGATAACGCACTTTGCTTGATTTGAAATGAAAGCCCGATAACGGCGCTCTTGAGAATTAAAATTTTAATTTTATTATTTTATTATCATTTTTTTTTTACTTTTTTTTTATTCTTTATATGATTAAAAATTAATGGTAGTAATTAGGAGCAAATTCAATTGAAGGTAGATCTGGAAAATGATTATAATAAAAAAAAAAAAAAAAAAAAAAAATAACGGCATTTTGATTCAAAATGGCCGATTTCATTTATCATTTGTACGTAAATTGAAGTTTTTTTTTCAAATTTTTTTTGATGTGGGGGTTGAAAAAAAAAAATGTGATTATTTATTTATATTTTTTATTTCATTTTTTTTTGTTTAATATATTTATTTTACGAGTTGGTTGCTTTTGAGCAAATGGAGGTGAATGGCCTGTCCTGACCACGAGGAAGAGGGAGGGAAAAAGTGAGGCCAACCTGATGAAGGATTTTTATCAAAAGTCATCACGATATATTTTTTTTTTTATCTTTTATTTATTTTTCTATAATTTCAAAAAAACAAAAAAAAAAAAAAAAATAAATAAAAATCGAATAATTTAATTAATATCCAACTAAATATATATCCATTACGAGTCCTTTTTCACACCTGTGTGCCCATTTCTCAATTCCAAACATCAAATATAAATATATTAGGTTAAATATCAGAGACAGAGCACGAATTAGGCCTTCGATAATTTCCCTGACCTAATTTATGCGCGAAAGTAAAAATAATAAATAAATAAAAAAAAAAAATGGTCGAATTTTAATTAAACAAACAAACACTAGGTAGCGAAAACCCCCAAAAATGGCGCGCAACAACCCCGCGAATCCCTCGTCGAAAAAAAAAATGAAATTATGAAATTATTAAATTATTAAATTATTAAATTGATTTCAGTGTGATGCCATGGACACGTCAACGAAGTATGGATAACAACCGATACGTGGTTCAGATTTTCGTGGGCAGTTTATCGCGCGACTACGAAGCGTTGACGATCGAGGCATCGAAACAGACGTCGGCGCTGGAAATCGTATCGTGTATATCGGATAAACTCAACCTCGACCATTCGGACAACTACGAACTGGCCGAAGTGATCGGCAACGCGGGAGGCCAAGAATGCAAAGAACGGCGTCTCGGGAGCCACGAGAACCCCGTGGCGGTACAGATGCTCTGGCCAAAAGTTGTGCAAGCGACCAACAACGAGCAGAACGAACCTCTGTTTCAGGCGCCCGAATTCCGGTTCTGTCTGCGCGAGAAACAGAAAGATAGCGGTTGGATCGACGGCATGGACGCGCGTCTTATTCGCGACTACTTCTTGAGATTTCTCTACCAGCCGAGGGATAAGGAGTACCCCGATCTGTGTCAGTTGCCGGATCTTAATGAGACTACGTTGTTGGACAATTTGAAGGCTCGATTCGAGTCGGAGCACATCTATACGTTCGTCGGATCGATTTTGATCGCCGTTAATCCGTTCAAGTTTCATCCCATCTATAATCCTAAGTATGTCAAGTTGTACCAGAACAAGAGGTTGGACGAGTTGCCGCCGCACATCTTCGCTATTGCTGATTCGGCGTACCACGCGATGCTCAGGGATAGGACTAATCAATGTATCGTCATCTCCGGGGAGAGCGGGTCGGGCAAAACGGAAAGCACTAATTTCCTCTTGCATCATCTCACTGCGCTCAGTCAAAAGGGCAGTCACGGAAGTGGCGTTGAACAGACAATATTGAGTGCGGGACCCGTGTTGGAGGTAAATTGATTAAGAAATAAAAATCGAATAAATATCGAATAAATATCGAGTTGGAATGGTTAGTTTACATCGGTGTAACGCATTGTGGGTTTAAAATCACGGATTTAAAGTTAAAATTGATTGATTTTCAAGTAGGAAGTGACGTAACTTAAGAAAATATTTTAAATTATTATTTTTTTTTTAATTTCGTAATTTGAATTTTCGTCACCAAACGTGTTATATATACGACATTTAATCGGTGGCAGTAATTTTTAGCATAACCAGGCACCTTATCACAAATTAAGCCTAAGTATTGGTGTTTGACTGACTAAAAAACAAACCTGAGTTAATCAAAATGGCGGCAGAATTTGACGAATATTCCCTTCAGTGCGCATGTCAAGTCGCAAATCAAGTCGTATTTACGAAACGAAATAACGTACAAAATCTATCTTTTTTATATTTCGTTACGAAATTAATAAAAGGAGAAAATTAAAACGAAATCATCTTAAAATTTCGTTATTTTTTTTTTTTTTTATGATTTTGTGTTTTAATTTTTTCGTACGAAAAATCGCAAAGTCTCTACTATTTTAAAAATCTTTATCGCAGAAATGGACAATATTGGGGAAATCGGAGTAATTGAATGTGCCTAATGAGAAGACAACTGCTTCTCGCATGAAAAACGAGATGAAATGAGAAATTGCGTTAATGGTCAGCCTACAAGCAGTGTGAACTAAACCATACGCTACTTTCCTTAAGTTACGTTAAATTTTTGTAAGTTACGTTACGTTACGTTACGTTCAATGTGAACTAAGCATCAGGAGGCGTCGTCGAGGATGTTTACGATTTTGTCGATATTTGGAATGTCGTTAAAGGTTACGCTTTGATGAAAAGATTTAAATAGCAAAGCGGAAAATAAAGTTGGAGCACGTGATTAATTGGAATTGAAAGTTGAGTCGTAAACACTAATGAACGTTGCGCGATAATTGGCTTCCTGGTTTCGGTCAAAACCATTCGAGACAATGAGAAATCAAATGGCACGCTCGCATCCAGCTCGCATCCATCTCACGCTTGAAAACATAATCATAATTCAATTAGGATCTATAGAGAAATATATCAAAATTTGAAAGAAAAAAAAAAAATTCAATTTGGGGTTGGAAATTATTATGCTAATTACATGTGAAAATGGGTGGAGTGATGCGATTATGTGCACATCTCTGATCTCTCTGTTGCCGAATAGAATGGCTCATCTGTTCCTGAGAAATAGGTTTTTAACTTTTTATTTGAAGGAAAAAATTTTAGTAAAAAAAAGGGTTAATTATTCATCAAGTAGGACATGGTGATTTTTTTTTATGGGAAAAAAAGAAATGCTATTGTTATCGTTGGTTATCAGTATTAAAAAAAAAAATCGGGAAAAGGTTTCTAAGTATAAAGTTATGTCTTTTTTTATGAAAGACTGTGTAGCTGATATCTTGTGGCGTGACAAGAAAAATGATAGCCGAGTCTTCGAGAGAAGACATAAAACTGCTGCGGTATGAAAATAAAAAATAAAAAATAAAAAAAACTTTATGACAGCAGAAATATTGGGATGTATAAAGGGGCAATTTAGGTTTGTTAAAAGTTCTAAAGAAGATTTACTGCCTGTTTATAGGTGGATATGGACGCCATTTGTAAAAATGGCGGCTACGATTTAATTTAACGGAGAATGTTAATGCGGGTCAATTGTAGGCCTAAAAATGGGCCTGTACGCAAAGATGTCCATTAGGATTAATTTCGGTCTAATTAATCTTATTATCAAAGATTTCTTTTTTTTATATAAAAAAAAAATAATTTTCTTGCTCCAATTCGTATCTCGTATCTCGTATCTTGGCAAACAGGAAGTGGTATTTCCCATGTAAATACTTCCTTCGCGATATGCGAATAAGCGAACGAAATATTTTCTATTTTGTTTTATTTGAATTTATTTTTTTATTTATTTATTTTTTAACGATTAAAAATCAACAAACTCCAAGATTGGGTCGAAGACGGGAGTTTTATTTTTAACCGGTTTTGCTCGAATTTAGAAGCGAATAAAATGCATTTAGTTGGTGCTTTTCCAACTGTGTTCGGGTCAACTGAGTCGGGGAGCCTTGAAAAGAAGGCGGTTAAGTTAGGGTCTGGTCATGTGACGATGCACATGAAGGGTTGCTACTTCACTCACTACCTGTAATGTTGCCACAAACGGGTGCCAAGTGTTGGGGGGTCAAGTGGATCTTTCTTGTATTGTAGGTCAAGTGCGATCTTCCGAGTTAATTAAAAGAAAAACGAGATTGGAATTTTATTTTTTTTTAAAGTTGAAGTTTGGAATTTTTTTATTTTATTTTGCGTGACCTTTTCGAGTAAATAAAACAATCAAAGATGGCGTCGGTTGGTTTTGGCTCATTGGTCGTCTTCAAGTGATGTTATTTTTTTTTTTTTTTTTTTTTTTTGAATTTTTGAATTTTTGAGTGGCTTTTTTATGTGTTTGAAATAAAATAAAATTTGACAGGTTGAATAACCTTGAAGTCGGTTTTGAAAAATGAAATGAAATGAAAAAAAAAAAAAAAATTTAATTTTGTGTTTTTATTTCTTTTAAAATAATAATTTTTTTTTTTTTTTATTTAAACAGGCATTTGGAAACGCTAAAACAGCTCATAACAACAACTCGAGTCGTTTTGGGAAATTTATTCAAGTGAATTATAAGGAAAATGGAATGGTACAAGGGTGAGTTGAGTTGCTTAATTAGATATTCAACAACTGTATTTATATATTTTATGTTTTTTTTGTCTCCCGCATTTTGAATTGTGTGAGAACGACTCGGGAGAAATTTAAAAACAACAAATTGCAGTTTTTTTTAAATGAAAACGAAAGTTGTCTGCAGTTGAGTAAACACGATCATGTTGAAGTGTTGACAGGTTACAACAAGAACGAAGCAAACATTGAACTCTTTTCTTCCTTCTTTCATCAATAAAAGAAGAAGGGAGAAAAAAAAAACAAGAAATATATTTAATCGGTGACAGAAATAAGAAAGAGATTAATACATTATTGTATTCTAGGCTCATTCCAGTCTGTGTGGAGACCGGAACTGCATAATTGACCGATTAGTGCATCGTTGTTGAATTAAATTGGTTGTGGAATTTTTATTCGATATAAAAATAAAGAAAATTTACTATATTCACATGCAGTGTGGAATTTGACCGAAATACTCGATCGGATGCCAACTTTTGAATTAAAATTGCCAAAATCGTTTTCGATGCCAATTTTTTTTCTTCTTTTTTTTTTTTTTTTTTTTTTTGATCGAAATTTATTTTTAAATTCGAAATTTTAATTTTTTTTAAATATGTGGAAATTAAAATGTTTTATAATGTGATTATTATTATTATTATTATTATTATTATTTTGTCACTATGGAATTTTCATATTTGTATGCATCGCACACCTGCAGTAAAATGATTGTCATTCGAAAATGTGCGGTTTAGTTAAAAAATTCGAGTAATCTTTTAAAAATAATAAAATAATAAAAAAAAAAAAAAGTAAAAAAACAAAATTTGAGTGGTTGTTGAGGGTGACATTGGGGTGTGGGGACAAATAGACCATTCTTCAGACGCGTTGGTCGCCCTTTTCCCCTCAAACGTGAATGAAACCATATGGTGAAACAGCTATTTAGCACTTTGGCACACTTGTTTACATTTTACTTTATTCTAACTGTAAACTCATTAAATAAAAAGCAAATTTCTATTTTTTAAATAAAAAAAAAAAGAAGAAAAAAAAAAAATGGCAGACACTAGATTTCATTGACATTTGAGGTCTACTTGAATGTCTACTCCCTTGAAGATTACTAGCTATTGTATATATAATAACCTTCATTGAAATGTGTGGGATGTG
>JH432104.1:106585-121431 GCA_000239455.1 Strigamia maritima
AGGAGACACTCATGTCGGCACTCACGTGCAAGCGAGCCAAAGCCTCTGGAGAAACGTTGGTTATTAATTACAAGCTACCAGAAGTAAAATAAAAAATATTTACAAACCATTTATTCGCTCTAAATTTTCTTTTTATTTGGGGAATTAGGCCATCGCAGCTCGCGACGCTTTAGCTAAGTGTTTGTACGGCGCGCTATTCGATTGGATAGTTTTGCAATTGAATCACGCGCTTTTGTCGAAAAATAATAATTCTAAAGATTATCAGGTAAATTTTTTTAATATTTTTTTTATGTTTATTTAATACGTGTGTCAAGTTGGCAGTGCAAGGTCACCAAACCATATCAAACTACATATTTTCTATTAGTGCTCAATTTGTGCTATTTCGTGCCGTAAAAATTAGAATTGGTGCTGTAACAGGTAAAGTTATTCGCGATTGAATGTTGCATCGTCAAACAATCATTCGTCGATAACTTTTTTTCTGTTGCGGCACGAATTCCAATTTTTATGGCACAAATTAGCACGAATTCAGGGCTATCAGAATCACCTCTTACATTTGTATTCTAACAATTTTTTGGTTTTTTCTAAAATAAAAAAAAAATCAATTTTCATTTTTTTTTAACTTTTGATAAAAAATGCATTTTTCGGGTTAAAATTACCCGAATTAGCACGAATTCGGCACTAACAGATAGTATGTCTAAGATTTGTATATCTGGCAAATAAAAAAATTAGATTTTTTGAGTTTTTATTCTTGGCAACACCTGGAGAAGCTCTCCTTCGTCCCTTGGGGACTGCCTAATTTGTTTACAACCATTTGTTTATAAAATACAAACGGGAGTTCTTTCACGGGGAGCTCTCCTCATCTTGGAGACTTCCTTATAGTAGCCTACCACAACCATTTTGTCCACCACCAACTATTTTAATAACAAACTAAAAGATTTTATTGCAGTAAAATATTAAAATTTGAAATGAAAGGTTTTTATTTAAAATTTTAGACAATAACTGATGGCAAAGTAAAGATGGCATCATACTAACTTTTCCACTCACTCTTCCAACTTGGCGAATAGATAATCAAAAACAACATCAGTCCAGCAACGCGGTTTTAATCGAAGAAAAGATCGCTTTTTATATATATAGAAAGTTTGGGCTTAATGCGTTGCCAATCGTCCCACAGCATTGTAATTTGAAATTTAGTTTCTGGCAATTCAGAACTTTTAATTGGTGGTGTAAGATCGAGATCATTATCATTGTCATTGTCATCGAGATCATTATTTTTGTCATTGTCGTCAACAGAATTATCAAGAGCTTTACTACGAATATCATGTTTGTCCGAATTAACAAAGGTGTATATTGATTTTGAAGTCATGCCTAATTCATCACCAATTTTTTTCCAAACATGGTTTTTTGGAACTGCAATCGAGTTATTGCACAGTACTTCGTTTTGATGTTGCAAAATAATCGAAATAACATGATGGGGATCAACTTTTGGTGGTCGGCCTGTTGGCATTGTTGAAGGCGCGTAATATAAAATATTATGCATGATTTAGGTAAATAAATGTCTTATATACCAGTATACATCATTTAATGACGTGACTCTTTCTAACCGTCTCAGCGATGTAATCCAAAAATTGCGTTTTTCATCAAAAAGTTTAAAAAATAAAAGAACTCTCGTTTGTATTTTATAAACAAATGGTTGTAAACAAATTAGGCAGTCCCCAAGGGACGAAGGGGAGCTTCTCCAGGTGTTGCCAAGAATAAAAACTCAAAATAGCTTAAAAATCTAATTTTTTTATTTGCCAGATATACAAATCTTAGGCATACTATCTGTTAGTGCCGAATTCGTGCTAATTCGGGTAATTTTAACACGAAAAATGCATTTTTTATCAAAAAGTTAAAAAAATGAAAATTGATTTTTTTTTTATTTTTGAAAAAACCAAAAAATTGTTAGAATACAAATGTAAGAGGTGATTCTGATAGCCCTGAATTCGTGCTAATTCGTGCCGTAAAAATTGGAATTCGTGCCGCAACAGAAAAAAAGTTATCGGCGAATGACTTTGACGATGCAACATTCAATCGCGAATAACTTTTTACCTGTTACAGCACGAATTCTAATTTTTACGGCACGAAATAGCACGAATTCAGGGCTATCAGAAAATATATAGTTTGATATGGTTTGGTGACCTTGCACTGCCAACTTGACACAAGTTTATTTAATTAATTATTATTAATTTTTTTTTTTTTTTTTAATATTGTAGGGTAACGCGATTGGGGTTCTCGATATTTTTGGCTTTGAGGATTTTGGCTGGGCCAATAGTTTTGAACAGTTTTGTATAAATTTTGCTAACGAGCATTTACAATTCTACTTTAATCAACACGTGTTTAAATATGAACAAGAAGAGTACAAAAGAGAGGGCATTAGGTGGAAAAACATCGATTTTATTGATAATACTGATTGCCTGCAACTCATTGAAGCGAAACCCAATGGGTTGCTTTGTGTGTTGGATGATCAATGCAAGTGAGTTTGAAGAAAATAATACTATTTTTTTTTTTTTATTTTTATTAATTTTTTTTTTTTCCCCAATGTTAGTTTTCCAGGTGCATCGAATGAAACGCTGCTACAAAAATTTCACAACGAATATAAAGACAACGAATTTTACGGAGTTCCTCAGAAAAGAGAAAGCGCTTTTATCATTAATCATTACGCGGGGAAAGTGAAATACCAAATTAAAGTACGAAATTTAGAATTTTAAAAAAAAAATCGAATTTTTCATTTATTTCATTTATTCAATTATTTTATTAGGATTTTCGTGAGAAGAATTTGGATTTGATGAGGCCCGATATCGTGAGCGTTCTTAAAAACAGCAACATGGCTTTCGTGAGGGAATTAGTAGGTGCCGATCCCGTCGCCGTGTTCCGATGGGCCATTTTGAGGGCATTTTTTCGTGGGTATTTCGCTTTCGTGCAAGCGGGACAAAAATGCAGGACAGCTGAAGGTAGTTTTCAGTCACGTTTTTAATTTTTGATAAATTGTAAATTTTGATTGCAGGTGGCGGAGATCGGGGGTTGAAAAAGGCTTACATGATGCAAAGTCGGAAACAAAGTCACACGGATAAAATGATGAGGTAAGACTCGAATAAATTCATATTTAATTGATTTAAGTCATTTCAAATATTGATAAAGAGAAGAAGAAGAAATAGCGCCGTTTGATTAAATTTATTTTATTATTAAATAAATTTATATTTATTAGTACTATGCTTGGGATAGCATCTGTCAATATGAAAATCCACCAAATTATGTAAGTTTTAAGTGTGGATTGATTGACGTTACACATCCCTCGTTGTGAAATGAAACCAACACTTTAATATTTGTTGAACACATAAATAATCAAAATAATATTAATACGTAGTCGGTGTGAACTAAAAAATGGAAATAAGTGACAAATCGGCTCGAAAATGAATTAAATATTTAGATTTTGTTGCTAATTCGAACTGATTTGGCTGATTTGTCACAGAACAATTTGAGTTTGCATTAAATGACACTGGAGTCGCGTTACATTTTGTTAGTTTTTCACCCCAATGTTGCATGGTTTCGATTTACAGTCCCACAAAATCACCGAATAGGAAAGCGAATGTAGCTTATCAACCTAAAGATTTGCATGGCGCCACTGGTTTAAATCATCAAGACAAAATAATCAACAACCGAGTAAATTCACGCAAGTCGTTGGTTGTTGATTATTCAATGTTTGAACCCGCGGCAGGACCCTCGCAGCACTTAAACGTTAAAGAGGCACGAGCTTTGCAAAGAGCAAATCGAATTATTACGTATGTATTTGACCCTTTAATTCTCTAACTATTAAAACCCGACTCGGAAATTTACTTTTTTCCTCATTTTATTAACATTTTGTTTCTGCTTTTAATTTTTTTAATTTTTTTAATTTTTTAGAAAAAATAAATCGTTCAGACCGCGGACTAAAACCACCAAAGTATGTTCATTACGATTTAATATATTTAATAATTTAATAATTTAATAATTAAATGTAATTTTTATTTTTGTTTTGGATTTTTTAGAGTTTAAAAAACTTAATGAGCGTTAAAACGTTGGCTTGTCGAACTCAAATTGGCGGTGCTTTGAATAGAGGCACTCGGAAACAACCGATGACTGTCAGTGCTCAGTTTCAAGTGAGGAATTTAATTGAAAAAAAATTAAATTTAGATTGAAATTATTGATTTTTTTTTAAAAAAAATATTTAATAGAGTTCTTTGGGTCAATTGATGGAAACACTTAACCAAGCTAATCCATTTTTCGTTCGATGTATTAAATCAAATGCAGATAAAGTATAAAAAAAATTCATTTATTTTTAGAAAAAAAATATTTTTATTTATTTTTATTTTTTATTTCAGATTCCGAATAAGTTTGACGAGGAAATAATTCTACGTCAGTTAAGATATACCGGAATGTTGGAAACTGTGCGAATAAGACAGTCGGGATACAATGTTCGATTAATTTTTGAAGTAAATATTGATTATTTTTTTATTTGGTGTTTTGGTGGTGTTTTGTTTTTTTATGTTTTTTTTTTTTTTTTTTTTTTTGTTGTTTTATTTTTAAAACGTTGTTTTGTTGACAATTGTGGCAGAAAAATTGTGCTCAGGCAGGTAAACAGGATAAAATTAGACGTGGCATTATGCGGAAAAATGTCACGTTGCCGAAGAACCCGAGAGAAAAACAAGTTGTCAACTCGGTATGATGAAAACATAAATTTTGATTTGGGTGTTGGTCGGATGATGTCACAGGGTGCATGTTGGCGGTGGAATCGATTGGTGTTTTGCTCTCATTTTTGTCAATATATTTTTCTTTTATTTCGTAATTAACGTTTTTGTTTTTTGAAATGTTTCTAGGAGTTTATTCAACATTATCGCATTTTACTGCATAAAGGTTTGCTCAGTTCGCAAGCGGATGTCCGAGAGTTTCTACTTAACATGAATTTGGATCGAGAGAATTACCAAATAGGAAATACTAAGGTATAAAAAAAAACAAATTAATTAATTTTGTCTATTAGTTTTTCTTTTTATTTTTATTTAATTTTTAATAATAAAAAAACAACGTATTTTAGGTTTTTTTGCGTGAAAGTGAGAAATTGAAACTCGATCATCGTTTACATCAAGCGATCTTAGCTCGTATTGTAATTATTCAGCGGTGGTATCGAACCATTTTAGAAAGACGCGCATTTTTGAAACTCAGATACGCAATTACAAAAATTCAGGTAAAATCCATCTTTATATATTTTGCAACAAATAGAATTTAATTTTTTTTTTTTTTTTTTTTTTTTTTTTTTTTTATTTGAAGGCGAATCTTCGTCGACATTTGGTGCAGAGAGTGGTCGCATCGTTGAGAGTACAGCATTACGCCGCTGTTGTAATTCAGAAATATTGGCGAAGTTACGTTGCGAAAACTCATTTCAAGCAACTGAAAAAAGGAGTTTTATTTCTTCAGAATTGCGCGAGAGGGTACAAAGCGAGGGAGAGGTGCGGAGATATTTAATCTGTAATTGGATTATGTGTAATTTGTTTATTGTTTAAAGGTTTCATCAAATGTTGCAAGATAAAAGGAAAAAGAGCGAGCAAAATGAAGTGCAAAACGACGAAGCCTTCATGTCGAAAGAAAGCAGCCAGGAGGAATTGGAAAACGATCATTTGTACGTCAAGATGAATTCGAGAGAATTGAGGGATTCCGAAGAGTATGTTTAATCAAAATGCAGAAATTAATTGATTCGTTAATATAAAAATTGATTAATTAGGAGCAGTGGAATTCAAGAAGATGCGGAGATTGACTCGGCGATTGCGGATCAACATCATCCATCGGCGCTGTTAACGCCGCCCGAGTCACCCGCAGCCAGTAACGAGTCGAAGACCATTATAGTTAGACAGAGAGAGTAAGCAAAATTGATTTATTTTTTAGTTTGAAATTGTTTTTTATAAAGGTTTTGTTGTTTTTAGGTTAGTTGAGCCAGAAATTGTTGATAAACCGGAAGAAAAGAGGACTAAATTGAGGAAAAAGGTTTATTAGAGTTTGGATTTTATTATTATTTATTTTTATTTCGTTTTATTATTTTTTTAAGTTGTCCCTGAAACGGAGTAAATCTGAAAAATTTTCTACCGCTGATGTTCCTCCCGCTATTCCCAAACGCGCAGTATGATTTCTTTGATTTTTATTTTTATTTTATTTATTTATTGTATGTTTATTTAAGAAAAATTTTTTTTTTTTAGGACAAAATATCCAAATGTTACGAGTCGCCCGATCTGGATCGGGTTCCGCCGATTTATAGAGAGGCCAGGAACGGCACGAAAGACACACTTAGACTCGGAGACGACTTTAAAGTGACCGACCATAACAGTTCTAAAGGAGCTTTCCAGAAAGCTAAAAAACATTTGAAAACAATAATGGGTAAATTAAATTAAATATATAAATATTAACAAATTTGAATTTTGATACTTAAAAAAGAAATGTTAATGTCAACAGGTGTTGGAAAGAAACGAAACAGTCACGAAGATAGCGAAGATTCCGGATCAGAAGAGGTTTCCGGGTTCAGTTTTCACACATCTTTCGATTCTACGAAATCGCCAGAGGTCGAGTACTCGCCAATCGTAGAAAAAGAACAAATTGATAGCACTCATCATTTTAAAACGAGCAACAAATTTTCCCGTGGAGAAATGTGCGCTTATTGTGATAAAGGAATGTCCTCATTATTTGCTCAAGGGTATCGATGCACAGGTAAAGAATTATAATTCAATTCAATTTGTTAATGTATTATCTAATTAGTTTTATTTTTAATCAGATTGTCATCAGGCATTTCATCCTAAATGCGTGCAGTCGGCCCACAAACGACATTGTCAAGTTAATCCCACCCAGAGGAGTCCGAGCAGTCGGCGAAGGTCTCGGCGCCATACACTCACGCGCACCGATTTGCCGCCGACAAGCTGGAACGTGACGAGAATGTCTGAATTCACCGATCGGAATGATCACATCATCTCTCATGTGAACGAACTGCAGAGTATGGACGCGTTTATCTTCAAGAAGATTTGCCAAATTAACGAAGATGGTGGCAAGAGAGATACGATCGTGGATGTTGTGTTTAAGAAAGCGCTGAAGGAATTTAAAGCGAATTTAATCAGCACTTACTCCGTCGCTGCGCAGGTTTGAATTGCAATTTGGTTTTACTTTTACGTTTAAGAAATGTTTTAATTTTTTAAATATTTTATTTTTCTAGGATGGTCGAGTGGCGGTTAGATACAAAGATCTGATATCGAATTTTGAACAAGTGATGGAAAATGTTTGCCGCCAGGAATGCATGTCCGCCGCATTTCCGGTCACGATGGGAGTGAATGCGTTTCGAGGGTTTATCAATGAGTTTGTGAATCAACTAAAACAGCAGCGCGCTGACGAGAAAACAAAAGTTAAAACGAAAAAGGAGAAACGTAAAAAAGATCAGATTGTTGTAAGTTTATTTATTTATTTATTTATTTATTTATTTTTTTATTTTTTATTTTTTATTTTTTATTATTATTATTTTATATGTTAATTCTATCTTTTTTTAAGGCTTATCATTTAGGGCATTCATTTATGGCTGTTGTTGTGAATATTCCTACAGTTTGCGAACTTTGTTCGTCTTTTATCTGGTTGACGGAAAAGAGTTTAGTTTGCCAAAGTAAATGGTCGCAGTTTTTATTTTTTCTTCAGTGATTAATTTTTTTATTTTTCTTTAGATTGTAAACTAACCTGTCATAGGAAATGTTGCAATAGGATAACAAATAGTTGTAAAGATGAACAGGATTTCAATAATCCCGTATGTTTATTGTTTGTTTTTTTTTTGTTTTTTTTTGTTTTTTTTTTTAAAAAAATAGATTTTGAGAAAAATTAAGATATTTATTTTATTTATTTATCAGGAAGGCAAGGTGTTTGGTGTCAGTCTAGCGGGACTTCTAACTGAAGACGCTAAAATCCCACTCGTTATTGACCGTTTGATCACTATCATTGAGCTTAAAGGACTCTACACCGAAGGTTTATACCGCAAACCGGGCGCATCGTCGAAAGTTCGAGCGTTAAAGACCGCCATTGAAACCGGTAAAAAAAAAAAAAATAATGAAATAGAAATTTGAAATGAAAAGTTGATTTGTAGATCCGGATTTGGTGAATTTTGATAATTATGCCATACACGTTCTTACATCGACTCTGAAGTGGTTTTTTCGAGAAATGAACGTACCACTCATGACGTACGAATCGTACGACGAATTCATTCGTGCTACTGGTAATTTATAAGAGAGACAAAAATCGATTAAAAACGTTTATTGATATATTTTTTTTTGTGATTTTAGACATTAGTGATCCTCAGGAACGTCTTTCCACACTCTTTTCCATCATCAGTAAACTTCCGAAACCAAACTTTGATCTTCTCGAACGACTCATGTTTCATTTAGCTCGTGTGGCGCAACACGAAGAATTCAATCGCATGTCACCCAATGCTCTCTCCATCGTTTTTGCGCCGTGCATTCTCGGCACGAATCGCAACCAAAACGCTCAAGACAGTTTGAATGACGTGAACAAGCAAACAACTTGCATCGAATTTATTATCCAGGAACAATTGAAGAAACTTAAAATAACACTCGCTGACATCGACACGATCGACACTGCATGTCACACGGCCTCGAATCGACTCTCTTCCATAAGATCTACGAAACCAAAGGTGAAAATGATAGAAATTATAAGAGTTTTAGGTGATTCTTTATGTTGCTTTTATCTTTAGAAATCTTTGCCAATTGGAAACGAAGGTGCGTCGGAAGAGACAGCTGACTACGAAGACATTCTCAGTCAACATATAGAGACGTTGCAGAATGAGAAGTAAACGGAAAATTTAAGAGTGGAAAAAGAAACTGACAAATTATTAATAATTTATTATTTTTAGGGTGTTGCTCACAACGGTTCTTCCCACATTAACGCGAACTAGTTCTGACGACGAGATGCTTAGTACGGACGTTGAAAGCACAATAGGAAGTTTAGATGATATTAATCGGCCGCAATACGAAGAATATGCTCTGACATTTGAAATTCCAGGTGTCAATTAAATGAATTTTATTATATATATATATAACAAATTTCGTTTTCAAACTTCAAAATGCTTCTCAAAAAAAGCAAATATTATTTTTGAAACGCAGAAATGAACGTGGTTATATAAATAACTGAATTTCTAGGCACAAATGTACTATTTGGGTCTAAAAAATGTTAAACTGCAACTTTAAGCACAAAGGAAAATCTGTTTTTGATAAGCATTTTGAAAAATGAGAATTCTTAATACTTTGAATTGATTGATATACTCTTACTAATCGAATGGAATGATTTAATGACTGCCATGTTCTCTCTCATTTCTCTCTCGTCTTTAAAAAGCTTGGCGTAGCGTATTTGAATTGGAAGATTTATTCAAAAATTATTGGTCGAACAATAATGCACGACAGGTAGGCATGAAAATGTTCTGAATGTTGCTTGTGTCGTGATCTCGTTTGTATCTCGTTTTTGTCTCGTTTTAATTTTAACTTTACAAACTCATTTATTTTTTTAATATCTATTTTTTGGTTTCTTATTAATTTTTTAATTTTTTTGAATTCATTTAGCAACGCCATCAGCGCTTCAGCACCTAACCAAGAACAGGGCGGGCGCTCCGCTCGAACGCCGACCGCCAACTCGGTTCGGAATAAGCAATTCGAAAGGATTGGATTACGGCGAAGACGGGAAGGAGACGCGGAACGGTGCCGACACGAGCGTCGTGTCGATAGAACTTGTGTATAAAGAAGATGCGATTATGGTGTGAGTGTGAAGTGTGCTGAGGCCGACGATTGTTTTGAATCAAAGATATAAAATGTTAACCAAATTATAGTTATTTATTGCGATGACAACTGTTGGTGAAATGCCTTAATTTGTGAATGAATACGAGGAATTGATGCTTTTTTGTGCTAAAATGTTCAGAAAAGGATCTAGAAACGCCTTATCAGAAAAGTCGACGATCGAAAACAATTGATTGTACTTATTTATTTTGTAAGAATGCGATTAGGACATTTTTGTTGTTTATTTAGGTTTAGTTTTAATTGTGTAAAAAAAAACAACAAATACAGCTTAGTTATTGTGTTTTTTTTTTTTGTGTTTTTTTCATGTGTAAATGACTCAAATGCATGAATGGACGCATAATTATCGGATATTTCTAAATGGTCAATTCGGAAATGTGTTTTAAAGCCATCCCCTAATTTTATACCGTTTTACATAAATAAATGAAAATGAAAAATTGTTATTGTAAATGTGAAAGAGAAACGAAGTTACGTTGCAATATCATTTATGTAAATTGTTGATTTTCGTATATGGAGATTGTTTTATACGTTAGTACGTGTTTTGTGTCTAAAAGAGAATTACAAATAAAACGTTTATATTCAAATTGAACACGGATTATGCAAATTCAAAGGACTCAAACAGCTGAAAGTACTTTATTCCTAAATTACCATAAAATTACATAAACTAGGGAAAAGAATTCACAAAAGTATTATTATAATTATTATTATTATATACATAAAAAAGTATAAATGATGTCAATCTAGTTTATTGCATCGATTAGCACAGATATTTTATAATCCATTTGCAAGTTTCCTGTGTCAATGCAAAGTAACAAGAAAATCTTTTCCTTTTTTTTTTTTTTTTTTATTTAAATTTTTTCTTTTTACAAATTCAGATCTTAATATTTATTAACAGGATTATTATAACAACACCTATTGAATGATGAAAAAAAGGTAATCAAGCAGTAATAGTGCTTCAATTTGGCCAACGATCAACAAATATAATTTGATACTGTAATAATAATTTTTGCAACCAACACACTATACAGAAATACATTGATTTAAAATTTTTAAATCCTCCCAAGTTTGAATTCAGAGTGCTCACTATTAGAAATGAAAAATATGCAAAAAACATTTGAGCACTTTTTTTACTTTGTAATTATTGTTTTCAGAAATGACATAATTTTTCGAGAATATAATATAATAATTTAAGAATATATAAAATAAAAAAACGATAAGTAATTGCGGTAATTGAGCAATAAATTAAAGTAAGTTTGTCAACATGGTCATCAGTATTTTTGGCACAGGTTTCGTTCTAATTACTGTAGTAGTTGTTGTCTGAAATGTTTTGAATTAATTTCACTTTGCTGGAATTAGTTATTAGGAATGATCTAAGTACATGTTATCAGATCTTAACGAGGCTAGATGATAAAGTATCGACTATCGAGTAAGTAAAAATAAATTCGTTTTTAAATGTTGGCAGTGCTAAGAATTGCAAATTCAAAGTCAATCGATTTGCACAATATGGTAATTGGTAAGTCAACAAATTCAAATTTGTACAGATTAATCGTTAGGTGCATTCGAAAATAGAAAATTTAATTTAAAATAAAATATAAAACGCAAGTTTCTTTCTATTCTCGAGTGTAGCTGTTGTAATATCAAAATTGATTTTTCTTGGAAATTAGGAAAAATGTAATTGATTTTTCGTTGTTTTGTTTTAAAAAAAATTTCTTAAGCCAATTGGTTTGAGCTTTGATTGGAGGAATATTATTCAACACGTAAGATTCGTAAAGACAAACGATGATGTGAAAGCTGCCTCGAATATTTGACATTCAAATTTCTTCTTTTTCAGAGAAATCAATCGATAGACTAGGAATATGAACGCATCACGTGTTAACGGCAGTTCCAATTTCCTGGTGGATTTCTAGTAGTTCTTGTATTTTGGCGCCCAATTGCGAGTGCAGCGCGTCCAGAAGACGTCGAGAAGTTTCTTGAGTAGTCAGAGCCGTTTCCAGTTGCTCTTGAAGAGACCCGATGCTCAACTTCAACACCTCATTTTCATCTTGAAGCGCCTGTTTTGAATCGAAACAACGCTTATCTTATTTACTCAAAATCGAATTTTTATTTTTAATAGATTTAACCTTAAAAAGTTCATTTTTCTCCTGTTGAGTCAAATCCACATCTTGAACGTGTTTGCTCAATCGGTGAATCTCCTGATCGCGCACTTGCATTTCCGCTTCCAGGCTATCCGACCTCAATCGAATCGAATCAATTTCCTTTCGAAGTTCAGTTGCCGCTTCTACGTTCCCTCGGCTCGCGTCCAGCTCCAACACCTGGCCAGAAGGAAAAACAAATACAATCCCATAAATAAAAACATTATTATTATTTTTGTTTTTACTCTTATTTTTAATTTATTATTTTCATCCTTGTAGGCTTGCAGCTGCTTCTTCCATTCCTCAACATTAGAAGTGCTCTCCTGCAACGCACTGGTAAGTCGCAAGTTGTTGTTCTTCAACGTCTGCAATTCCACTTCCCATTTCTTAGCATTGGCAGAACTGAAATTACAAAAAAAATTTAGCGAAAAAACTCACGAAAAAATTAATTATTTTATTCACGCGCACCTTTGTGCTAAAGCCAATTTGAGCCGGTCGTTTTCGTACTTCAACTGAGCCTCCATTGAGCCCGAAGGAGGTGCGCCACTCGTCAGCGAGCCAACGTTGGTTTTGTCAACGGGTTTTGGATGATGCTTCGGACTGTCGGTGGGCTGTAACGTAAACATGTGATTAAAAATAATTAAACGATGTATTTATTACATTGTTCTTCTACTTTTACCTGCAATCCTGAAAGAGATTGACTTCTCTGATGGGAAATGAGTGCCGATTTGATGAGATTCGAAGTGATGGTTTCATTGTGCTGCGGTATCGGCGGCGCGCTGATCACGTGAGATTCGACGACGACGGGCGGCGGTGGGACTTCGTCGGGAGGTCGCAGAGCCCTGGCGTTGATTGGCGATGCACTCGCAGAAGGGACAGGAGTTACGTTCGTGCCGTTTGATTGGGTTTTCGGAGCAGTAACTCTGGTCGCTTCTTTCACTTCTTGGAATTTTTCGATGAATTTATTGAGATCGCCCTCTGTGGAGAATCCCAACCCGTACACCGTGTTGGCGCGAACGTCCGACCATTGTCCGAATTTTTGCGACGTTTTAGTGAAAGTCATGTTGGGAGTGATAGTGCTATTAATAACCGCCTAGAAAGTAAAAAAATAAATTAAAAAAATAAATTAAAAAAATAAATTAAAAAAATAAATTTATCTATATTCGATGCGCTCGCTTTGGCGCATGCTCAAATCATCCGGCGTCGTCCGAGATTATCTTATTAAACTTATAGTTATTAATGATTAATGATAGTAGAATAATAATCCTCCCGTGGTTTGGATACTTGTAAGAAAGTGATCCTCCGTCATTACCACGTTAAGTCTGCGAAAACACAGAATACAAAAGAGAAGACAGTTATTTGTCATTGGTAATGCCCATTTAGGCCTATTGGGAAATCTGGGCTAATACAGGATGTAAGGCGGAGTATCGAGTCATTCAATTCCATCTTATCTCCGGGATCGAGATGAGGGATTTGGAAATAAAAGAGAGACTCGAATGGTTTGTAAGTGACACTTTAATTTTTTACCTTTGTGCCTTCGACACTAATAATTCTGTACAAGTTGCGCGTGGAATCGAAGAAAAATGATACATTGATGGCCGTGTTGCTAGCGGGAATCCATGATTTCTTCGTTTTGGGGTCGATGTGGAAAACGTGCGCCTTTGTGGAAAAAATAGGCTGCTCCCTAAATTAAGACACAAACAAGAAACGTAAAATTAACATCTTGGAAACAAATTTATATTTATTTATTTTTTTTTTTATTTTTTTATTTTATTTATTTTATTTATTTTATTTATTTTATTTATTTTATTTATTTTATTTATTTTATTCGCGCTAAATTTGAGATTTTTCCAATTGGTGACGTCAATTGTTAAAGTGAGAAATACCTTCTCTCGGCCAATAAAAGACTGGCCAAGTAGATGTTTTCGACTTGCGCCCGAGTGAATTGGCCAGTCATGATGTTCTCATCTCGAGTCGAACGCCACGTGTTATGACGTAAATGAGGATTCCGTGCACTAACGGCATTTTAAGTGCCATTGATGAGTCGACTCGACTCGACTCGACAAACCAAATGTTGCTTTACAGCTTTAGTCATTTCGATATAGTCATGCCGATCGATACCTCGTTATCTATTTTGGGAGATTCTCAGCATGCTAAACTCGATTTTCTATCATTTATGTAATCGTATTTTTTTTTTTTTTAATTTTTATTCTGAAGGTGGAAATTGAAAGATATCGATTTTGATGTTGGATTAAACTTTAGGATTTAAGATAGCGTTCATAATGGTCGAGAGGAAAGAAGAAAAAAAGAAAAAAAAAGATAAATTCGTAAGTGTGTTTTTCGCTCGTGATTTGTGTTGTGCGGTGAAGTTGTACACTGGGGTGCTTTTTGAAAGTTTGCCAAGAAATTTCGGTAGGGTATTGTCCGCTATACGTAGAACTGAATGTTTGATTAAATGTTGGCATTAAATGTTGTTTCATTTCATTTTATTTATTTTTTTTTTTTACCTTTTTACTTACCTTTTTACCTTTAATTTGCCGACTTTTGAAATTTTCTAATTAAACTGATTAAAGCGACCCGCGTGCCCCTGAGTAATGCACATGAGCAGTTTGCATTCCACACAAAGAAGTTTATGCACAATGAACCTTTTTGATGGTTTTGTCGCTATGGCAACTCAAATAAGACGGTAAAAAAAACAAAAAAAAAAAACGGAATTACGTGCTTTTTAATTTAAAACAAATTATGGAAAAAAATAATTTGTTATAACGATAACAAATTCATTTTTTCCATAATTTCGCATTGTTTTATATAAAAAAAAAAAATANAAAAT
>JH432105.1:0-18888 GCA_000239455.1 Strigamia maritima
TCGGAACATAAAACGAAACGTTTGTCATAAGAAATTTACATCAAAAATGTACTGGATGCTCGGTCCAAGTTCTTCAAAATGGCTGCCACAGCCTGCCTCAAAATCAATAATAAAATTAGGAAAAATGACGTTAGTGCTCGTTTTTGAAAAATCGAACTTTGAAATCTTTGAAAAATCGGATTTTGTGAGAATCCGATTTCATAAAATGGGAAACGATCACTTGTCAGATTGGTCGTTTGTCCGAAATTCAAAAAAAGGATCGTACGTTTGTCCGAATGATTCGGGCAAACGTACCGTTGGACAAACATTTTGTGGACAAATACACATTCGGACAAACAGCGATTTTGTCTGGAAAACGTTTTTGTCCGGGAGTAATTTTTTGTATCTCTTTTTTGCATTTTTTTTTATAGATATTCTAGAGAATTCTTGTCATTTCTTGCCATTTCTTGCCATTCTACATGAAAAGATTACTTTATGTATAATTAAATTCATTCTAGTTTTTGTACATCATCAAGTACATCATCTGAATTTATAACTAATTTAAATTATTTATAAATAATATTTTTCTAATTTCAATGATGATTTATTAAAAATACTATAATAATAACCAATAGATTGTTAATATAAAAGATAATGTTGGGAAAATTATAAATCCTATAGAGAGAGACATAAGAAAAGTTAATCAAACTCTAAACGATTTGTTTCGTATTAAATAGGGATATAAAACAATTTAATTACAACACGTTCTGGATAAATTAATTTTAGAAAATAAAAAATGTAAATCTTAATAAAATTACTTTTAAACATCACACTTTTCTTTCTTTCGCACATAATTTCTTTAACTTTCAATTTTGTTATTTAAATTTTTTGTTTTTAATTTTAATTTCATTTTTTAAACTTTTTCGCCACCGTTTGTCCGAAAACCGTTTGTTAGAATCGGCATAATCAGGTAGGGATTGAATGCACCTACTGAATTTTTCTGCATTGACAAAATCACGAATGCATCGCAAAAATTGGGATCTGAATAAACCAGGAATGTCTGGGGATCTGAATAAATCACGAGTGCTTTATTCTGACCCAACGGGCACAAGTGGTATTCGGGTAGAGAATCGAATAAGAAAAATAAAAAAATAAGGGAAAATTTCAATTGTTAGACGAAATAAAATAGCAAGTAAATAAATATTCAACCGACAAACAATAATTCTAACCACCATGCACGGAATTACTAATAATCGGTGCATCATGGTTAGAATTATCAATAGTACGATTGTTATTGGTCCATTTGAATTGCACCAACCAATCCTAGGCGCTCTCTTATAACAATGGGCCAATAATGTGCTTGCTCTCGCCCATAGTTTTTACGGGTTAGATTCTCTCCTAAAGGTGCATTTTCATTTGCGAGAGAATTTTTCGCGCCCCAATAAAAATCGCGCTACAATAAAAATCACGCCAACAATCGCGCCACAATAAAAATCAAGCTTTGGCTTGAGCATTTTCATGGGAGCAAAAAAGGCCACTTCTCGCTTTCAAAAATGTTGTAAAAATCAATTGCCATTACATTAAATATTCATTAGTTTGAAATGTTTAGCATCAAATATTGCTGAATTTATTATTTTTTGGTGTTCTGGATGTGGATGGCATTGATTAATCAAGATTGAAAATTCAGGTGGAGGAAAAAAAACGGCGCCATTTGCAATTGTGGGTTGAGCCTGTTCAAATGCCAAAACTGTTGGTCCAGATTGTCACATGGCGCGATTTTAGACGCGATTTTGTGCAAAGCTAGACTTGACAGAATCGCACCAACAATCGCGTGCCTTTGCAAGTCTAGCTTGCATGAAAATGAACAAGCTTGCGATTTTTGTCGTGCGATTATTGAAAAATAAGCGCGAGAAATGGCATTTCTCGCAAATGAAAATGCACTTTAAAAGTGAGGACTTTTAATTATGAATTACCTCGAATCTTTACGTTCTGGTAGAACAATGTTACGGAAATCAAAAAAATATTCTGTTTTAGGAGGTGGAGGGGCTTTCATTTTATATTTCTGTAAAATATGTTGCAGTTTTTTTATGTACTTGTTTTGATCATTGCCACCCCGAATGGTCTTAGGGCCACTAGAAAAGTCAACTGGAGCTCGATGTTCACTTCGATCATTGCCACTCCGAATAGTCTTGGGGTCACTAGAAAAGTCAACTGGAGCTTGATATTCTTTTTGATAATTGTCATCTTGAATGGTATTAGGGTTATTAGAAAAGACAACTGGTGCTCGATATTCTCTAAGGCTAGGATCAGATAGATCAGAAGCAACTTGGGTCACTTCAGGTTTACTGGTATTACCAAACATAGATGGATTAAAGCTACCACAAACACTTTGAAGTTTTTTTTTTCTTCATTTTGTTTCTTTGTCAAAAGTCTTTGTCTTTCAGCTTGAATTGTCTCTTTCATTATTGGTGCTTGTCGTTGAAAAGGAAGCTCGACATTTGCAGGAACTACTTCTGCTTTAGGTTTAACAGCAAACATTGGTGGATAATCATTAAAGCTACCACTAACACTTTGAAGTTTTTTTTTTCTTCATTCTGTTTCTTAGTCAAAAGTCTTTGTCTTTCAGCTTGAATTGTCTCTTTCATTATTGGTGCTTGTCGTTGAAGGGGAAGCTCGTCATTTGCAGGAACTACTTCTGCTTTAGGTTTAACAGCAAACATTGGTGGATAATCATTAAAGCTACCACTAACACTTTGAAGTTTTTTTTTTCTTCATTCTGTTTCTTAGTCAAAAGTCTTTGTCTTTCAGCTTGAATTGTCTCTTTCATTATTGGTGCTTGTCGTTGAAGGAGAAGCTCGTCATTTGCAGGAACTGCTTCTGTTTTAACTTCAGGATTACCAGCAAACATTGGTGGATAATCATTAAAGTTACCACTAACACTTTGAAGTTTTTTTTTTCTTCTTTCTGTTTTTTATTCAGAATATTTTGTCTCTCAGCTTGAATTTTCTGTTTTATTGATTGTGCTTGTTGTTGTCGTTCGGTAAGCTCTTCATTTTCCGGAACTGCATTCGGTTTATTACCTTTAAATGTATGTATTTTTTAAAACTTGTTATTAAAAAGTTAGGTTAGGAACGACAAAGTAGTAGGTTTCGTCTCTAGATGACGCTTATACATATTGCATAATGCCTAGCGACAGCCCTACCGATGGGTGTGTAATTCAGAATATTTTTTTTAAATCAAATTATTTTACCGTCTTGGCGACGTTGAGAAATTTGTTGAGCTTCAGTTGCGCACTACATTCACAAAAATAAAAAAATAAGATTCCAACTGAAATTATACAATTGATACGTCTTAATGATCATTCCTTACGAAATAGTGTGCAATAAACACAATTACAACGAATCTAAATAAGTGTTTTGCCATGTTCAAAATATTTCAGTGATGTATTGTTAAAAAGCGCACAAGAAAGAGTTTGTAGAGTAAACATGTAATAAGTATAGTATGTATGTTTACTTATAATTATAAGACAAAACATAAATTTTATAATAGGTAATTGTTTTGAGTATTTTAACATCCGTAATGCAATTCGTATATCAATTTACTTGTTGTAATTATTTTTATCGAAAGTTAATGCGGACTTTATTTGGAGCATAATCATGAATCTTATTTCTAAATTGAGGCAAACGGTAAAATAACCAGTCGGAAATTTTTATTTCTTAACTGAAGATAAACATTTTTTAAACTTCTAATTGACGGTGCATTATAAAATTAAAATATGTACCTACAGAAACAAGTTGATTACAGTTCTCGTAAACTCAGTCGCAAAAGTTAACAGGTCAACGTTGAAAAACTATAAAAAATTAAATAAAATAAATTATATACAAAGAGGTATGGAGTTTTTAGTTTTTATTACTGATGTATTTATTCTCAATCAAATTTTCTGACTATGGCTTTGTATTGTATTGTAACTGCATGTGATGTGATATTTGAATGGCCTCAGCCAAAGTTGAAACTCCAGTTTAGTTGCTTCCAAAAAACTTTATTTTTTAAAAAATCTGATGTTATTGTATTGCTTCTCAGGAATATTAGGAGCGTGCAATATCGAGAAGTCATTTTGGCTTCTTCTTAAATGACTTATAGAAGTGCTGAAAAAAGTCACTTATTGTTTGAACGCGCCTATGTTGTTGGCAACAAAATGGCTGTCTTGACGGCTGCTAATCTATTTAGTAAATTCGTGCAAAACTGAGGGTTTAGCAAATAAAATCTGCCATTTTTGTAGATGGGGACATCATTTAACAACATTCTAACTCATAAAAATAAGTAAGAGTTACAAAAAATGATAACACAAACCATTTTGACGAACATTAGCGAACATTGTGGCTGATGTAGGTGCGTGTTCTGTGGCTACAATGTTTGCTGATTTCTGTACATATGATTTGTCGTAACTATTATGCCGATTTCTCATGAAATCGTTAGGATGTTGTTACATGATGTCCCTATCTACAAAATTGCCAGGTTTTATTTGCTAAAACCTCAGTTTGGATTGAATTGCCCGAATATAAGTAGGAAACAGAGAAGTGACTCCTATAAGTCAAAGAAGTTACTCACGTGTCACTTCTTCTGAAACGACTTCTTTGACTTCTCTTAACTTAAATTCTCGAACATATGACGTCGTTTCAGATGAAGAAGTCAATTTGACCCTAATCTCCCTAATCTGAACATTTACCCTAACCCTAACGCTAACTTTTTCTCGAGCCCTAACCCTAATCTTAGTCCTAGCCCTAACTGTAACCGAAAAAAAAGAACACAATACCGTATCGAATCCATGAGGCACCGTTGAAAATCTATTGGACAGTTGTTAGGAGGATGCCAGCAACATCTGTTGTTAATGCAACAAAACCTATTTAACTGCAACACTGCAACAAATGAGGGTCAAATTTTATATTGTCTCACAATGACTTCATTGTAGCAATACGAGATATAAATTCTATTTTCCAGGTAAGTAGTGGGGAGTGAAGAAAATGAAGCAGCTTATAACATCCCACACACCCATGCGTGCCCATGGCACTTCTTGGATCCTAAATTCGTCCAATAGTTCCAGAGAACATTCTGCGCAATCCTTAATTCTAGTTCATGCCAGTAGAGTAGTCAATTAGCCAAGTTTACTTGGCTGATGACTAACGCCATCTATTGATAAAGAGTTTTAAACATTAAAAACGTTTATATTGAAATTATCAACATACGTTAATCTATTTGTGACGGGCTAAACACGCCCGTAGTTTAAAGTGGGTCTGTCACTATGGTGCATCAATGCGATCAAAGAGTCAGATCCACAAGAATCAAAATTAGTGTGGTCAGAAGGACTCGAATATACCAACGTTAAGACTTTTCCAACAATTATTATGGAGAAAAAATTTTCTATATTGTTTATAAAGTTTGCTGCGTTCCCACTTTCTCTAAAGAAAAGTATACTAATAAACTAAGAATAATTGGAGAAGTAATTTAATTTTAAGATATATTTATTTAAACATTCAATTTAAACAATTATTAAACTAAAGTAAAGCACTAAATTTATATTTAGTCTGAGATTATTTATTTATCACAAATGATAAACAATGTTCGAATAACATTGTTTTAGCGATATTTGGTTGTGACCAATGTTTGTTAGATGTAATGTTAGGGTTAACCCTATTCATCGATCCGACGTGCATTCCTCTGAGGCCACGTGGTTCCTTAAACACTATACGCAGGTGGATGCCGTTTATAGGACTTATACCGCGGCCGTAGTTATGTCCTACATTATAAAACTCAACGAGAAAAATCGGGATTGGTCGAAATTGGTCACAGGATCGGACTAGGCCAATCACGCAATTACTTTCTAATTTTGTCATTGGCCAAAACAAATTACCTGACAGAATTACAATGACAAAATTAGAAGGTAATTGCGTGATTGGCCTAGTCCGATCCTGTGACCAATTTTGGCCAATCTCGATTTATCTCGTTGAGTTTTATAATGTAGGATAAAAGAGGAGAGAAGAAATAGGAAGCTTTTAGGGGAAAAGAAGTTAAATGAAAAGTGCCAATAAAGGGTCCCTCCGTAATTGTTTGAATGAAATGTTCAATATATTGCAACTAGAAAACTTTTGATCAAACGTTTTCTAGTTGATGAACTATGTAGGCAACTCGCTCGCTTGGCAACCATCATTGTTTGTCATAAAAGGGATGCAGTTTGTTATAACAATTCTTCGGTCTAGAAACGTGTTGCTTAATTATTTGTAATTACATAAAAATGAACAGCCAAGAGTTAGGTTTAATATTTTGCTTGCTGCACTTGAGTTTATTGAATCCTGTTTATTTATTACCAGGTAAAGAAATAAATTAAGTCTTTGATTGAAATTGTAAATCATAATAATTTACAAAATTCAGATGATATTGGAATTTGTTTTCCTGAAAAAGGTGCTTTTAAAAACTACTTTCCACCAGAATTTCAAACAACAGAAAGCGATAATGGCAATGATGAAATTTATTCCGTATCAAATAATCAAAGAATAAGTAGACCAATTGTGGCATATTTGTGTACAACAACAAATAGGGATTTGTACACACCAGTAGATCTTTCTGATGTATCAGAACCAAAGTATTTTGAAATAGCATCTCAACCAGCTGGTATTTCAATGGTGTACTCGTAATACACTACCATGGTTATGTAAATGCATTTATTCTTACAGATGACAATAACACTACGGAGTCAAGTGGTTGCATTACATCAGTGCCTATTAATGGCAATATTAAAATTTGCCAGTTTGCAGCAAATAATTATGAATTAAGTAACCCCAGACGGTTCTATGACCAGAATTTTCGGTACAGTATACATTTAAAATGAGTAAATAATATTGTAATAGATTTTATACACGTGTTCTACTTTATCTTTTGTAGAACTAAGTGTAGTGCTCAGGGTAATAGTCTCAAGACTCTCGTAATTTCGCATGTACCGATTCATGGAAACTATCTAATTGCGCAAGGACTATTTCATAGTATTACCACTGCAGTGTCTGATAATCAATATTGTTTACTTCGTCAAATTAAATTATCTGTTTTGAATAGTAAAAATGGAAAAAAATTGACGGTTCTTACAAAGCCAATTAAAGTTTATAATCGTAAATTGTAAATATAAATGTTTAAAAATACAATGAAATCAATGAATTAATTTTTTTTGTAGGAATTTCAAAATTGGACTGGTATGTCAAGCCAGACAGGGAGATGTTAGCGAATCATCCGTTTAGATTTTCTTTGGAAATAGTCGATCAAAACAAGGAGCGAATAACGAGCGGACTCGATTCGAGTTTGATAGTTGAAGTGACTATTGGTTATCAAGTAAAAACATTCATGACAGAAATACTTGTTCGCGACTTTTTATACAAAACTGACGCTGAATTAGCTGGTGATGAAGTAATTACATCTCTTCGCAATTACGATTTAGTTCTGCATAAAAGAGCAACAAAAGGATTTGTCGAATTTAGAGATGTGGTTATTCGGACTGTGTATCAAAATCAGTTTTTATTTTTAAATGCAACTTTGCTCGTTCCTCGAACTGGGGATAGACAGCCGTTAAGCTATTCTGATTTGACTTCTTCGTGTCTTGTGTTTTTCGAAGAGACTAATCCATTCTTTCAGTCTGAATATTGTGCTTTTTTAGAAGGGTGCAAGGGCAATAATTTTATTGCACCACCCTCTTACCAATTGTATAATCAGACACACGTGTGTGCTGCACGAGACAAATCACAATCAACAACGTTTGCTCGCTTAAAAACATCAAGTATGAGAGTGGTAATAACAAACCAGAAAATACTTTTTTAAATTTGTTTTGCCAATTGCAGAGCAGACTGCTGTAGCACTGAAGATAATCGATTTAAATATTTTCGACGCTGATCTATTAGAAGGGACATTAAACGAAACGAAACCAATACTGGATACCAGTAAGCCATTTAGTGTTCCCGCTTACGTTCAAATACCTGGACTATGGGTCATGGTTGTCGATAGCAAACAACGTCGGATATTTTCTGGTCCTGATTCTACTTTGGTGAGTTTGATTTGGTTGTAGGTCTGCAGGCCTCACATTGGTGAATGCATGTGTTTATGATATTTTATTATTATTGTTTAGAAAATTGAAGTTTTTACGACACCGTCTGTGACTTTGTCTGAGTCTGGCAGAGTTTTTAACACTTTCAGAGGCATTGGAAGTTTCTTAGGTGCCGTTAATGAAATCGTAGATGAAGTAAGATTTGGGTTCAGAGTAGTTGGGAAAAAAGAAAATGTTTTGGAATCTCCCCTTTCACAACCATTTACAATTACAAGTATGTGACTGATGCTCAAAATTTGCTTGTATGTTAATTTTTGTCTGCAACTTTTTAAAGATTTAGTGCACATTGGTTTATTTGGAAGATTTAATACAGCCGGTGCTGAAACTGATCCCGATCCAGTAACAGAAACATTTGCAAAGTTGGCAATTGAAGATATTAGAAATAACATTTCTCAATTTAAGAATAGCTTTACTCAACTGGCAAACTCCAGTAAGTTTTTTTATATAAAATTATTTTTATGCATACTTTTTTTTCCATTAGATTTAACAATTAAGTTAAAAATATATGATACCGAGCAAACTTTCAGTAAAGCCGTGGATTCGTTTATGGATATGATGGATGAAGAAGAAAAGGTTAATTTATAGTATCGTATCTAAAATTTGAAATGTCGATTAAAGTGATTGAGCAAAATAAACTATAATCGTAATGGATAAATGACGTTGACTAACACTTACTTTTACTAGAATAGGCTGATGGTAACGAACTCGTAACTGGAATTATTGGATTTGGAGATAATTATATAACGAGGAAAATGAATATACTTTTCTTGAGCTACAAATTGCCAACTATGACCTATCGTGAAGACGACATTCAGTTTATCTCTAAGGTTTTAGAATTAATTTTTTTGACGTATTAACACAATCAAAATAATCACACAATTAGTATTCACTATTCATTGTATACTAGGACGCTCCTGACAGTCTGTTTGGTATAGACTGGAACATAGCTGACATCGCACCACTGGTGGGTACTCTTCTACAGCTGCAATGGAATACTCTGGTGAGTAGAAGCTTAGTTAAGTTTGTAATATCCAAATACCAATAGTATAAAGATATATTTCATTACCATTTAAGATGACAATTGAAGACACAGATTTTCCCCTAAGAAAGGATGTTATGCAAACAGTTCGGAAATATAATTATTCTGTGATCCATAGGGTAAATACATGGTTACTGTTTATATTCGGAATGAGGACCTGAATGATCGATGGAGATTATGCTAAATGATCGAATAGGGATGTGCCGGGGCTCTAGTAGACCTGGTTGTTTTCTCGTTAACCTGTTATGCATTTGGCATTTGATGCATAATTTTACTACTTCTTCTACTTGCTTGGCCATGCGTGGCCACCAATGTCGCTTTTGAATTCGTCCTAATGTTTTAGTCGCGTCGCAATGTCTTCCTTTGTGCATTGCGATGATCAATTTTTCCGTTAAACAATGTGGGATTACGATCTTCCAAACTTCATGCTCGTTCTCTATTTTCCTTCGACACACCAAATCCCTAATGCGTTTAAATTTTTTTGTTATTCACTCTGATGTTGCTACAAAACTCGTCGATTTTCTGCTCTTTCAATTTTTGATTTCGAGATTTGACTATAGCTAATATATTTTTGACCTCCGTTTGTTCGGTGACGATGCGAGATAATGCGTCAGGGATCACGTTTTTCTCCCCTTTACGATGTTTGACAGTAAAAGAGAATTCTTGAAGGTCCAAGATCCACTGTGCGTACCGGTACTTTCGATTTATATTTTTTTTTTTGTAAGTGCGCAATTGCCCAATTGTCCGTAATGACCGTGAAATGTTTTTGCGCTGCCAAATAAAGCCTGAATTTTTCCGTGACTGCCCAATGCACAGCCAAACACTCGAGCTCGTTAGAGTGCGCCGATTTATAGGCGTCGGGGATCGATCTACTTGCGAATTCGATGGTTACCAAACTCCCGTTTTGTTTTTGTTGTAAACACGCCCCTAAACCCTCGTGTGAAGCGTCAACGCTCACAATAGTTTCCGCGTCGTTTTGATAATGAGCTAATTGAATGCATTTCATTAACTCTTCTTTCATTTTCTTGATAGCTGCCCAATGCTCGTCGTTTATCTAAAAGGTTACGTTTTTCTTCGTTAAGTCGGTTAGACTTCGAACTTTTGCAGCGAAATTTGGGATAAAACGTCGGTTATAACTAGCGAAACCTAAAAATGACCTAAGGTGTTTAATAGAATTAAATTTAGTAAATCGCTCAATAGTTTTTAATCTATCCGGATCTGCTTTCCTGCCAGATCCGCTAATCTCGTAGCCTAAAAATTTCGTGTTGGTAACTAGAAGTTGACACTTTCGTAAGTGTATTTTTAATCTTTTTTCTATAATTTTTTTGAGAAGAATTTCGAAATTGCTGATTAGTTGGTCCGTTTCGTTAAAATATTAAACTTGTCGAAATGGGGAAATTCATTTGGAGTGGACGGACTATTTTGAAATTTACGTAGAATTGTAACAACAGAATAATTTTTGAAAACTTTATTAATTGTAAACTCTCCCATTTCGTCCGTCCACGCCATCTTTTCCCTATTTCTAAAATCGATTCCTAACAAAAACTCATGAGGCTTATCCTCAACCACCGCTACTTCTTTGACTAAATAAGTGTCGTCACCAATGGTAGTGGTAACATCGATCATTCCTTCGGGTTCGATTGCTCCCCGCCCCCAAGATAATGCTCCTTTGGTGTATGGTCTCATTTGCGTTTTATCCACGATACAATCGGATCGAATAAGGGAAGCTTCTGCCCCTCCGTCGAATAAAGTCTCAAGTTTGCTTCCCGCTTCTTCCACGTACAAATCGACGATCGCTCTACCTTCTGGGTTTTTTGTTTTTAAAATACAGACAACTTTTTCACTTCTTTTTCCGTACGTTGCCCTCCTTCACGTCGTCTGTTAGGTGTAGGGCATGAAGGAGCGATGTGTCCGAATTGTTGGCAATTAAAGCATTTTCTACTGTCCGTTTCGGCTCCCTGTCTGCGATTTGATTTCTGTTCTTCGAAGTTATTTCTCTCGTTACGATTTCTATTAGAAAAGACTGGTTTCGCACGTACTCGTTCGAATTTTTCTAGTCGTTTAGCGTGCGTCATAAATTCTTCTCGTCATTTAAAAAGGAAGTTAAAGCAGCGCGGTTCACTGATGCCCAAATTCCCTCGATGACCTGCTCTTTAACGTCTGCTGTTGTCATTCTGAAATTTCGTTTTGATCGTTCGATTAATGTGAGTTTATCGGTGACGTAATCCGATAATAATTCTCCTCTTTCTTGTACTCGGTTCCTCATCCTTTCTCTCCATTCGTCTTTCACCAAAATGTTTGATTAACGCTGGTCTTTATTTTTCCCAATCGTTTCTTCGACGCCGTTTCGTCGACACTTTTTCGTCGACGAAACGGCGTCGACGAAGTGACCCGTCGATCAGGTGGGATCGCTGAAATGATCCAAAAAAATTTAAAAATTTAAAAATTTAAAAATTTATTAAATTTTAAATTTTTAATTTTAAGATTTAAAAAGATGAAAATAAATGAAAATAACAAATGAAAATAAAAATGGAAAATTTTATTTAAAACTACTTGCAATGGCTCTTAAAAAACGATGAAACCTGGAGTGCCAAGCTTCCACTGCATTAGTAGTTCTTGGTTGATTAGAATTAAACATAGCATAAGCACTCCACAAATCAAGTGGAAATTTTGGTTCTGCTCTTACCCCATTGTTTCCAAGCTTTCCCCAAACATAATTGTCTTCCCACCACTTTAACAAACCCTCAGCTACCGGTGGAAATAATGGTTTAATGGTTTCAAACGTTGATAAACTGCATTAATCTCATGGACAGGAAGGAATGCAAGCGCTGATGATTGTCTTACAAGTAAACTAAATTCAGCATTCACTGCATACTTTTGTTGTAAGTGTTCATGCTGTATGCGGCAATAAACGCTCTTTGCGAAACGTTTCGTTGACATAACGTAACAAGCGATCATTTAAAAAAAATTTAAAAAAAAATTACGGCGATGAATCGTTTCGTCGATGAAATGATCATCGTCGAAATGAATCGTCGACGAAACATGGTCGCTGAAGCGACCATTTTAAAATGTTTTTGTCCCGGAATTAAGGTCAAGTTTCGCCAGTCGTTCCTCAATAATGTCGCGAATTTTTTTGTTATCTTTCCGAATCGTTTTGTTGGATTTGACAATTAAGTCTACGATATCAGCTTTTGGGATTTCAACGTCGTACGTGATTTCGCGGCTATCGCATTCCTCTTTTAATTCTTGGATAGTAAAGCACCGACTAATGGTATCCGAATTGCTAGATTTCAACATTTTCGTCATTTCTTCTGCACTGGTCTGGTCTTCGTTATCAGACATTTTTTGCAAATTTAAAAACTTCCGTAATAAATTTTAAATAAACTTCTAAGCTTAAGAAACAATTAAATCAACACAAAATAAAAGTATGTTTTCCCTTAATATCCCGTGATCTATTCGATTGTCAACTGCGCCATGTGAGATCCTAAACGACTCGGTATGTTGGTTGTGAATAGGTGAACTGAATTTTATTTAACAAATAACTATATTATATACAAAGAACAAATGTTGCGTAAGCGTACGCAACGCTGCTAGAGACTGATTGGTTGGGCTTCGCCACAATGCGCGTGCACGGAGCCCAAACGTTCCTTTGCTGACAGGTACACTAGTCAGCGGTGCGCCCTGGCTGTGACTCGGCGGAACCGATGTCACACCATGAGTTTTCGTTATTGAATAATTTAAATTTTTCTATTTAGTTGTTTGTTGGAAATCAAACAAATTTAACTCACGATATACAATTGGCAAAAAAATTCGGAGTAAAATTAATTTTTTGTTTTGTACCTGCTCCTAAACAATATATTGTGTACAGAGAAGCTATAAAGTAACAGGCTTAAATGTCAATTATGTCAAATGTAAACTAAAACTTTCTCATGCTTTAGAAATGAGTTTGCGCCAATGCATGGCTACCAATGGTTTATGATGAATTTTGAAGCAAAGCAATTTGATTGGAAAAATAAGCATCCGCTTTGTGCTATGGTAATTATACAAAAAGAAATGTAAATAAGGTTTATTTCTTGTATATTATAAACAAAAACAAATTATTTCATGCAGAAACCAACATGTACAGAAGGGTTTCAGGGAATGCAGATGGTTTATAAAATTCAAAATTTATCTGGATTTTCCACAGATCTGTGGTATCATGTAAATCGTAAATTTTTTGAAATTAATCACGCGGATTTTCGTGGCATACCTTCTTCTGACAGTTGTAATGTATGTAGTAATCGTATTTTATTATCATTTTATTATTATTTTAAATACCAATATTTCTAATTAGATTGCTGATAGATTTGCATTGGGTTACGATGCTGTACTAACATTTGCTTACACGTTTGAAAAGTTGCTTCGTAATAGTGAAGTTTTCTCTAAATATGCTATAAATCAAGGAATGAAAGGAGTAAATTTTGATTTTATTCATTTGTTTCTTGTTGTGCTGTATTCCCTCAGAACAACGGCATGCTGGATAATAGTGAGTCTGACCAGGGTGCCGGATAAAGCGAGTATTACGTTTTATGGCACTGATTCGAATTCATGCCGGAAAAATGATCAGTTGTCTAAGGGGTGTACTTGTCAAAAACGTCAGACTTGCCTTTACCGGCATGCCGTTGTTTCCGAGGGAATACGATAATAGTTTTCTTATTCTACAAATTTGATTTTTGTTTTGATGGTTTATAGTTATTTTTTAATGGTTTAACCGGTGTTGTTCGACTTTCATTGAAAGGAGGTTTTCGACGAGGAGCAATAATGGCGTTAGGCAATGTAGTTGACGGCCGAAAAAATACTGTTGCTGATGGACTATATGTAATTCAATAACCAAACGAACTACCTAATACTGTATTTTTTTTATTCTATTGATTTATTTTTATTTTTTGACAGATGAGAAATGTGGAACGTTGGATGCTGATGTCAGATTACTATTTGGATTACTTTAATTCTTTGTATGAGCGCAAAAAAAGATCTTTAAAAAAATCTTCTGATGAGCTCACATTAGGAAATCAACAAACATTCAAACATAAAACTGAAATTCCCATCGAATGTGTGAAAACAAAGTATGTAAAATGTGTGACGCCGTACCATTTAAATGTGATACCCAAACCCAATAATACAAGTAGACTGACAATTAAGTAGTAAGTAAATATATTTGCTGTATTTGTATATGTATTTTTTGTAATTGCATTCAGGTGTAATAATTTTCCAATACAGTATTGCATTTGAATTGGTTCTTTTTTAATTTTCCTCCAACTACAAAATTATTTATTTATCGGGGTATTTGTTTTCGTAGTTATTCCGGATATTACAGTATACTATTTATAGCAAATAAGGGGTATTTATTCACCTCTTTTATTTTATTTTTCTAGCTACGTATCAACTTGTGGATTCATTTCACGGACATCACAGTTTATTTCAAATAAGAAATTTAAAGATGCAGAAACAATCTGCTTAAGGACTCACTTCGTGTTGGCGCCATATATATGTGATGAATCTTGTGGTGGAGGAAGATTAAATTCATACACTTCAACTGAATATAAAAATGGTGTTTGTTATTCACCTAATGAATGCAGGTTTTTGTTTTTGTTTTTATTTTCATAATCTATCAGGGGCCGTGCATATATCAGAAATAATTATAAATCTAGTCAACACAGAACAATCTTTTTATTTGGGAATCTTTTTTTGACTGTTTTATAGGTTGCTGGAAATGTGTCTAAATTTCAAGCAATAATCTTGCTTTGTGGTTGGTTCTTGTACTAAATTTTGTCTATTTTTGTTATTATTGTCAGGTGCCGTACTTTAGAGGAAATATATTCAAATGTGTCGAAAGATGATTATTATAAAATTGGATATTCTGGTAATGATTGTAAAAACATAGTATGTGGCAACTGTTTTCATGGCACTTGTAAGAGTCCGTATAATTGTTCATGCGAAATGCATTGGACTGGAAAAATGTGCAACGTTCCGCAGTGCGAGTATGTTTGGTTTTTTTTTCAAGTTTTCAAAAGTTATTGAATTTGAATTTGTATTACTTTTAGATACCAGTGTGTGCATGGCACATGCGTTGCCCCAAACTACTGCAAGTGTGACGTTGGGTACTTCGGCGATCAGTGCAGTACTTTACTCGCAGTGTTTATTGTGGCGATACTTTTTGGTTGTTTGGTTTTTATAGCATTGTTGATATTTGCTGCATTGTGGATAAAAAAATAGTAATTTACTTATTTTTAGGCTATTACATCGGCAATATTTTTTAAATTAAAATAAGTTATTTATTGTTTATGCCACAGTTTTGCAGCGCAAGAAGCAATTAGAAATTTAGATTGGCTTGTCGATTGGAAAGATATAAATGAATACTACGTGGCACGTAGTATTTTAACTACTCCTTCATCTACAATTGTTGGCGTGCCAAAAACTCTTTCAACACAGTCATCTGAAGTTAAATTATCAGGAATAAAAGATTCTCTTGCAGAATCAGTTCACACTCCAAAGATGATTGAAAATACAGCTGATTGGAAAGGAAATATATACTATGTTGAGGCACGTATTATTATTCATTATAACTTGTTGAAACAAATGTATGGATTGTCACTTTTACAGAAATTCACCATAGACTCTTTGGACATTAATTCTTTGTCACTTAGAGCGGAAATAAAACAATTACGTGAAATAAAGCATCGGAACTTGGTTCGATTTTTTGGTGCTTGTCTTACATCACCTAATGTTTGTCTTCTTATGGAAATTATACCTAAAGTAGGGTCCCTACTGTATTCTTTGTTCGTAGCCACTTATCTTACGTTTCGCCTGTTCTCTCTACTTTTTCGCTTAGTTTATTTTTTTGATTGTACATGTACAAAATTACAAATATGTGTTTTGCAGGGAAATTTAGCTGACATTTTACAAACATCTCGGTACAAGATTTCCTGGAGTTTTAAATTTTCAATTTTGAGAGATATTGCATGTGGTATGGAATATTTACACAATTCGAATATTGGATCACATGGCAATTTGAAGTCCAAATATTGTCTCATTGATAATCGGTGGACATGTAAAGTTACTGGTACTGCCATTCACTATAACATGAAGTTATAAATTAAAAATGATATACTGCTAGGTTTTGGTGTGCCTACGTTTAGAAAAAAAATGTACTCTGTGGACCAGTTAGAAATTATTTACCGGTAAGTTGTTATTGGCCATTTTAGCATAATTGATAATTATTTCGATGCAATAAATTGAGTAACCACAACTACCGTAATTACTCATTTCTATAATGTGGTACATATTATTTTTATTTGTAGTTCCATGTTATGGACTGCACCTGAATTGCTTCGTATATCCATAACTCCAAATGAAGGAGGAAGTGGCACGAAGGCCGGAGACGTTTATTCTTTTGGAATTATTGTATCAGAAATATGCAATTGTGAAGGCCCATTTGATTATGAATTGCAAATTTTGTCTATTGAAGAGCTGATTAGACTACTAAAAAATTTTGCTGACCCTGGAAGTATGGGAATTAAAAAGGTAAGTACAAAGAAGTATTTTAAAACTATGTTGTAGCCACTCCCAATTAGTTGCAATGTGCTTAGCGCGATAATATTTTTCTAGCTTTTGGAGATGCACGATTATGATACGAGCAAGCCAATTCGACCGGCTTTGACGCAAATAAATTTGCCTGAACTTTTTACCGAGAAGAAGGGCATTGAAGAGGTAAAATTCGTTAGAAACAACATTTAAAATATTTAATTTTTATGTCGTTTAGCTTGTTTTGGCTACAACTGCAGAAAATCCATTGCTTCGACCGCGGTTTAAAGATATTATTGTAACGATTGGTGGAATTCATCCATTGCAGGGAGAACTAGTTCAAAACTTGATTTTTATGGTGAAGTTGACAATAACTACCAATGTTTACTTGGCGTGTAGTATACATTAATAATTTTATTTTTATATTTAGCTGGAAAAGTATACTAATCATTTGCAAGACCTTTTTAATGAAAAAGTTTCAGAAATACATTTTGAAAAAAACAAAACCGATAATTTGATCAAACATTTACTTCCTCCTATTATTGCGAAGCAAATGACGCAAAACCTCGACATAAACCCTGAACTTTATCAAAATGTGACCATTTTATTCAGGTATTGGATGGTTGATATTTTCGTTGAATAACTCATTACTCAATACATATTATGTGATTTGGTTTTAGCAACATAGTTGGCTTCACAGCAATTGCTAATAAAAGTCAACCAATAGAAGTCATTGAATTGCTGAACGATTTGTACACTGCATTTGACACCATCATTGAATCTTTTGACGTCTACAAACTGGAAACAATTGCAGACTCATGCAAGTCTCATAGCATTAATTTGTATTATTTAAGAAATAACATTTTTTATATTTTTTACAAAAATCTCAAGACTGTGTTGCAAGTGGTGTACCAATTCGAGTGCCTGATCACTACGAGCAAATTGCTACAATGGCACTGCATTTTGTATCAACAATTTTTAATTTTCCCGTTCGGCACTTGCCAAACCAAAGATTAAAGATTCGAATTGGAATTCATAGTGGTATGTCGAAATACTTATGTAGATACGTTAGCAGGCTGAATTCAATTGTTTTACTTTCAATTCAGGGACATGCGTATCTGGAATAGTCGGAGTAAAAATGCCACGATACTGCATATTTGGAGAAGATGTTTTAATTGCTCAATATCTGGAAGCAAATGGAACTGGTACATTAGTTGTTGAAAATAATTTAAACTATGTAGTAATTTGAAATTGGTACGGTATAGCCAATAACATCCAAGTTTCAGGAACCACTGCTAGGTTGTTAGATGACGTTGGAAGTTATTTTTTGGTGTTTAGGAAAGAAATGAAAGTGAAGGTTGGTTTAAAAAACGACTCCCTGGCGGATCCAATGGGGAAGGTCATGGCCTCCATGAACTCGTAGCCTCTGTTGCAATTTTTTAAGTAAAATGTTTTTGACAAATATTTAAAACAACTGATAAGAAAAGCACCGAAATGAAAGGTGAACGACAGAATCCATTACCATCAAGGGCGCTAAGACGGAAATAGTTTTCTGGATCCGTCCCTAAAGTGACCTCGTATGAATTATATTTTTGTTTTTGCTTGTTGTAGTTTATTGGCGCTGTTAATGTTTATTTGTTGGTTGGAAAACAAGATTTACTTCTCGATTTGCCAGATTTCTTTCCACGAACTTCACAAACGAAAACGATAGAGTCATTAGTTGATGAAATGGAATTAGATTTAGAAGACAGGCTGTTTCTAAGAGATGATAGAGAGACTTTACCTGTAAAACGTTTGTCAATGACAAAAAGTCTTGATACAATAAAAGAATCGAGTATTTCATCTGAGAGTTTAAATGAAATCTCTTCTGATGAAGCTGATGAAATATCAGAAGAAATTGCTGAAAATCTAAGTTCAGGACGCTCTGGTGGATCTCCTATAGAACCTACAGAGGATAAGAGTAATGTTAATTAGAAAATTGTTAGAATAGCACTTGTTTTAACTTAGGTTTAGTGTCTCTCTTATTTTGTTGTTTTTTAGTTGGATACATTAAAAGATTTATTATGATCTTATTACCATATGTAATTTATTTCATAGATGCCAAAAGCACTTTGCAAGGAGGAAGGGAAAAAGTAGATACATTGACAAGTTATTAATTATCAAATAC
>JH432105.1:18908-29643 GCA_000239455.1 Strigamia maritima
GTTATTAATTATCAAATACAAGATGTTTGATCTCGTATTTGATAATTAATAACTTGTCAATGTATCTACTTTTTCCCTACAATAAAAACTAAATATCAGGAGTGTCTTCTAAATTTCCAAGTTGCTCGAATAGTCCATAATTGTCCAAAATTGGGTGTAATTTTCTTTATTTAAAAAGTTACTGTACCGATACGGAACATATTTGAATTAACATATTTGAATGCTAAATTTAACTCAAAGTGGAACAATATGATGTTCGCGCTTCACTCATAGAAAAAAAGTTTCCATTTTACTCCATTTTGTCCCATGGCCAACTCTCACATTTTAAACAGTAATATTACCTTCATTTCAGAGTTTTGATATTTCATTTCAAAGTATTTGTTACTTCAAAAATGGAGTTTTTCACACACTAAACTCTTGTTTTGGAGTACCATTACTCTGAGAAGGGGTATTCAGGAACTGTCACATTTGGTGCCTCATACCTCATGGTGCCACCTAATCTATGGTATGTGACTCACATGGGCGACTCACACTCACACCTCAAGAGGTCGGCCTATGAGGCTGGTACGCACAAATCACATTTTCATATTGTGCACTTATGCGACATTTTCTGAATACCTCTATTGATTATGGAGTTGGCGACAGGACAATGCATAATTCCAGAAATAGAGTAAAATGGCGACTTTTTTTCTAGGAGTATTGTTGTGCCAATTTCTGATAACTGACAGGCACGGGTACGGTTGTAGGAAGCAGACCTATGTAACAATGATAGTTACTTATGTTCTGGTTACCAGTATGTAGTGTTGTTGAAAATGAAAAGCCGAAAACAAGTCTTATTAGTTGTGTTGGTTTTATTAGATTATGTTTATTTAGAAGGTAAAATTAAGCCGATTAGTTGAATATTTTATTAAATTAGATTTTATTATTCAGATGAAACTATCGGAATTTGTTTTCCGAAAAAAGGAGCTTTTAGAAATTATTTTCCTCCAGAAACGAACCACAAAGAACGAGACGACGAAATATATTCTGTGTCAAATAATCAACGAATAAGTAGACCAATTGTGGCCTATTTGTGTACAAAAGAAGATGGTAAATTATTAAGCACTTTTAATCTTACGTCGGGATCAAGATCAAAATATTTCAACATATCGTCTCATCCAACAGCATATGGTTGGTTTACTTATATGGTTCATTTATTTTGTACTGTATTTATATATTATACAATGGTTGCAGATAACAATGACTCGAGTTGTAACGCTTCAGCATCTGATGTGACTGGCAGCATTAAGCTGTGCCAGTATGCTGCAAATGAATTCAAATTAAGTGATCCAAGGCGATTTCAGAGACTTAATTTTAGGTAAAACAAAAGTAAAATTTATAAATAATTTTTTGATTTTTGTATTACCGGTATTAATTTTTAAAATGTTTGATGTGTTTTCAATAGGAAGAAATGTAGTTCTGCTGGTCCTGTTAAAACAGCAAACTCTACCATTTCACTTATCCCAATTCATGACAATTACCTTATTGCTCAAGGATTATTTCACAGCATTACTGATGTAGTGCCTGCTAACTATTGTTCATTTCGTAAATTTCAGTTATCTGTCTTTGTATCGGGGAAAAAAGTACCGGTATCAGAATTTACAAATCCAATTAAAATTTTTAATCGTTAAGTATAAGTGATAATGTTATAAAGCAATGGATTATAATTTTTTTAATTTGAATAGGTATACCTAGATTGGAATGGGTTACACCAGGAAAAAATTTTGAAATTAAAGCAAACAATCCGTTTAATATTTCATTAAAAATTGTCGATCAGAACGAGGATTTACGAGTAATAGACACTGGACTCGACTCGAGTTTGGTAGTTGAAGTGACTATTGGTTACCAAACAAAAACATTTATGCGAGAAGTACTTGTTCGTGATTTCTTGTTCCGAAGTAGCGCTGAATTAGCGGGTGATGAAGTGGTAACGTCGTTCCGAAATTACGACCAGGTTCTACATAAAAGAGCAACAAAAGGATTAGTTGAATTTAAGAATGTGTTTATTCGGGATGTTTATTCCCTGTTTCTAAACGCTACTTTGCTGGTTCCTCGTTCTTGGGATAGACAACCATTTGATTATTCCGATTTTGATCCCTCTTGCTTTGAGTTTTATGAAGTGCAAAATGAAAATGTTCAGTTTTTATTTTGTGATTCTCCAATTCCTTGTAGTGATCCTCAATTTATATCGCAAGCTAATTATAATTTGTACAATCAAACTATTAATTGTAACGCTAAGACCAAATCAATAACTTTCGTTTCATTAAAAACAATTGGTATGTTTGTGTTGATATTTATTTAATGAAGTCGTATGTTACTGTATTACAAAATTTTTTTTATTTTACTTTTTAGAACAGAAAGCTGCCGCCCTGAAGTTAATTAACTTGGATTTGTATAACACGGAATTAGAAGACGACCTGTCATTAAACGAAACTACAAAAAAAGATATTGAATTCTGTGTCTCTACTCATTCTCAAATATATGGACTTTGGGTTATAATCGTTGATGAAAATAACAACCGAATATATTCTGGGCGAGATTCAGTTTTAGTAAGTCTTAAATTGATTTGTTGATTTTTTTTTGTCGAGGGTGTTTTCATTTACTACGGTACCGGTACCGGTATCTACAAGTTTCATTTGGGGAGTTATTGACAATAATTACTTACTCGCTGATTACTTGGTAATAGGATTGCCAAGCATCTTTTATTTCATAGGTACTGGTCGTCTATTAGCCCAGAAGTATTTCTGTTACACTCATGATCCTACATCCAGTCTACTTTGATTAAATCTTTTTGCTAACCCGTAGACAAAAAAAATATTAGCATAACTCATAAGACTAATAGACTAATTTTTGATTAAATTCTTTTAGGAAATTAAAGCCTTTACAGAACCTCTAAATGTGTCAATGTCAAATAGTAGTTTTATAACTCAAAGGGGATTAGGAGTTTTCGCAGGAGCTATTATGGATGTTATAGGCGAAGTAAAAATCGGTTTTCATGCAACTGGAAAAATAAAAAAAAATGCAATGACTTCTTTACTTTCAAAACGTTTTAATATTACAAGTAAGATTGATGGCATATTTACTATCATATGATATTTTTTTGTATTCTTCTTGGTAGGAATTTTTTTTATTTTCATAATTTATTGCAGAAGTCATTAACATAGCTATGTTTGGACGATTCAACACAGCTGGTTTTGAAAATGATCCCGAGCCAACGACTGAAACATTAGCAAAGTTGGCGGTTGATGATGTCAGAAACAATATTTCTCAGTTTGACAACAAGTTGAAAAATCTAGTAAAGTCAGGTAAATAATACATATAATTTACTACTTGTATATCTTTTAAAAAAAAGAGATTTTGAATTTTAGGTTTAGAAATTAATTTAAAAGTATATGATACTGAACAAGATTACGCAAAAGCACTGGATATGTTCATGACTTTGTTTGAAGGAAACGAGCAGGTTGAAATGCCTATTTTTACTATGCGAATTGTGTTTTAATTACCGTACTCAAATTGTACTTATAATTTAACTCTAAGTTTGATAATTAAATAGAAAAGTTAAGTAATCCTATCGTATTATATAAATTTTAAATTCGTAAAACAATATAATCATAATCAATGTGGTATTACTGTAATCACGCAGTAATAAGATTATTTTGGTAATCGTGTAATTGATTTAATTATTAGGATAATCAAGTTACAATAGGGCTTATTGGTTTTGGAGATAATGATATATCACTTAAATTGAAGGCCCTTTGGTCAAGCTACTACTTGCCAATTGTGTCATATCGAGAAGACTTGATTGCATTTATTCAAAAGGTTTGATATTGTCTAATTTGTAATTAATGAAGTTTATAACTTGTAGGTTATAAATGCATAAATGGTTTAATTAAGCATACGGTAATAGAAAATTCTTTTGGTATAGCATAAAATCATTTCAGAATGCGTATGGAAAAATGTTCTCTCTTGACTGGAATGCTATTGAACTGGGTATGCGGGTTGGTTCAGTTTTGCAGCTAAAGTGGTCATACATAGTACGTTATAACTTGGTAAAGGTGGATTTAGAGTCATAAACGAACGGCTAACTTTGATTTATTTGTATGCATTAATTAATAATTAATATGCATAAATGAATTATAAATGTTTTGAAACCAAAATACTTAATTGGTTTTATGTGGCGCATTTTTGCGTCATGAAGTATTGCTTATGGCTTGATTTTTGACTAAATTTACTTAGTAAGCTTACTTTATTTTGACATAAAATTTTTAAAAAATTACTCTGAAGATTTTGATTGATGATGGAGATTGGCCTATGGAAAGTGATTTAGTTCAAGGAATAATGATGTATAAGTACGTCGTATCATACCGGGTGCGCTCTATTGTTTCTCAATAGAAATTTTTGAAAATGTTTAATACAATAAATTGTTCTTACTTAGATGATAGTTTCCAATCAAACAAATTTAAGAAAAGAAATAGACGAAGCAAAACGCACAGGTTCAAAAGTTGTTTTGACTTCTGTGCTTGCTCCTAAACAATATTTTGTGTTCAGAGAAGCTATAAAGTATTTCAAGTGTTAAAGGGACAGTCTGGTTAGAATAAAAAATCATTTCTGAATACCTATAGAATTTTACAATAATTTGTTTTTAATGGCAATTTGATATGATAATTTTAAAATAAAATTTAACTACTTCATGTAAAACTTTAGATGAAAAAGTTAAAAATTTTATTTTAAAACTAGCATATCAAATTGGTATTACCGTAAAAACAAATTATTGTAAATTGAATGGATATGGAATCTATAGAATCTTGTTTTTATTTTTTCTTTGTATCGTATTACCCCGGAAACAGCGCAATGTCAGATAAACGAGTTTGGCAGATTTGAGAAATTGGCTGTCTGGTTCGAAATTTCCGGCATGCCGATAAAAAGTACCAGACAGTCAATTTCTGAAATAAATTTCGAACATGGCGGAAAAAACGTGTAACCTTTTTTTTAAGTTAGGCTGCCTGACGCGACATGCATACGGTGCTTAAACGTTCAACTCGGTGCGGCTGTGACAGGTTTTCTCGGGTTTTTTTGACCCGTTTTTCGTTTTATCCGGCACCCTCCGGCATGTTGCTGTTTTCGGGGTAATACGGTAAGTGTATTTAGTGTTAATTCAACCTGTAGATTTTAAAAAAATTTGTCCGACTGTCCCTTTAATAAAGAATATTTAATTAAATAATTATTTTTTTCCGTCAATATTTTTTTTACAGGTACAAGTTTGCTCCTGTGCATGGATATCAGTGGATAGCGATAGAAATGGCGGCAAAACAGTTTGATTGGCAAAACAATCATCCGTATTGTGCTTTGGTTTGTAACGAAATTTATTTTAACTATATATACCGTACCGTAGTACTGAAATTTATTCCATTCTTTGACGCATTTAGACCCCTAAATGTACAGATGCTTTTGAGGGAATGATGTTGGTATTCACAATTCACAATGTGTCTGGATTTTCTACAGACTTGTGGTATCATGTAAGCAGAAAATTTTTTCAAATGAATCATGCAGATTATCGTGGAATACCTAGTTATTCCAACTATAACGTAAGAATAATATCAGTAGTGTTTACCTAAAATTGGGTGTATGGTGTATAAATTGCATGCATTTTTATCTAGAATGCTGGTCAAATTGCCTTGGGTTACGATGCTGTTTTGACGTTTGCGTATGCGTTTGAAAAATTGCTGAGCAAAAGCAAAATTTTGACTAAACACAGTGTAGTTGAAGCAATGAACGGAGTAGTTATTTTTTTAATTTAAGATTTATTTTAAAAATTTAAAAATTTAATTTAATTTTCTAGTTATCATTTGAAGGTTTAACGGGGGCGGTGAGATTTATACCAATGGGAGGGTTTCGACTAGGATCAATTGTAGCATTTAGTCACATAGTACGAAAGAAAAACCAAGAAAATACTAATACGCTAATGACTGTAAGAAATTGTGAAAAATAGAACTTAATGTTTTCTGAAGCTTTTTAAAAAAACTATAATGTTTTCTAGCTTCGTGAAGCACTAGTACGTTGGACAGTAGTATCAGACTATTATAGTGACTACTTTACTGACATCTGGGATCGTAAGAAAAGAAGTACGGTCGAAAATTCGATGCTTACATTGAAGAAAGCAAGAAAATTTTTACACGTGATTGAAATTCCAATGTCGTGTACTCCAACTAAATTAGAAAAATGCATTTTACCATACAAGGTAATGAGGATGCCTAATGAATCAAGGCTGATACCTCGCATGTAATAAAAAAAATTTGTAGTGCTAAATTATTGCAGTAAACCTATCAAACTTTTTTTTCCAATTTTTAGTTATACTTCAACTTGTGGATTCATGTCGCAACAATCTAAATTAATATCAAATAGAAATGTTACTGCGGATAATATTTGTCTGCGAACAGAATTCACGAGACCAGCATTTTACTGTGATGATACGTGCGGAGGTGGCAGAATGAGTTCAGAAACTGCAACTGAATATAACCACGGAGTGTGCGTTTTACCAAACGAATGCAGGTACCATAGCTTTGTTTTTAAATGTAAGAATATTTATTTCTTTTATTATTACTTTTTTTTAGATGTCGCTTTTTGAACGAAATTTATTCAAATGTTACCAAAAAGGATTGGTTTAAGCTTGGTTATTCGGGTGATGATTGTGAACGCATACTATGTGATAACTGCTTTCATGGTCATTGCATGGCTCCATTCAAATGTTCTTGTGATATTGGATGGGAAGGAGAGTTTTGCCAAGTTGCGCTGTGCTCGTAGGTTTACTTAGAAGTGAAGTATTTTTATGTAAACGAAAAGATGAATTTTACTTTCCAATTAGAGAAGGGTGCTTTCATGGGACATGTGTTTCGCCAGGTTACTGCAAATGTTCAGTTGGTTACTATGGCGTACAGTGCAATGTATTACTTGGAGTATTTATAGTAGGAGTACTGTTTGGATGTATCTTTGTTTTGTTTTTTTAATAATTTTTATCATTTGGCTGAAAAAAAGGTATAATTGTAAGCTAAATAGTTAGACTAACAATTAAATATTAATTTTTTTTCAATTTAGGAAATTAAAACGGCAAGAAATCAGGAATTTGGATTGGCTTGTAGATTGGAAAGATGTCACTGATAAGCCGAAAATGACTAGTACTGGAGCATCACCAGCGTCTTCTATTTATGGACAAATGAAACATGCTGATTCTTTGCCTTATGCGGTGTCATTAACAAAAGGTTCTGCTGGTGATACAGGAACACGCACCACAGGACTTAGTTATCTTGAAAATACAGTTGAGTGGAAAGGATTAATTTGCTACATCAAGGTGACTTTTTTTATTTTTTTATATCCAAAATATTATCAGGGAATAGGGATATTGCAAATCAGACTTTTATGCTACGCCTCCACTAGGACAAATGTTGCAGGAAAATAAAGTTCTGGAAAATTCGTTCCAAACCAACATGGTGGCAAAATAAGATAGATCGACAATTCAAATTCTAAGCTAAATATCTAATATCTTCTAAAAAAAACTTCTAAATGCAATATTTAATTCAATATTCTAATATTTTCTAAATTCGAATCGCAAACATTTGTTGTTTTTTCATTTCTTGTGAGATGTAACATTAATCATGACATTTATGAAGAAATCCTGATGAAAATAGGCAAAATTTATGAAAATTGACGAATATTTATTTTAACAGAGATTATGGTTTGTCGTGGCCGACTTGGATGCACTTTTTGCAGCCACGTCAAATGCAAATTTCCGTCCAGTAAGTAGTCGTCAATTCACAAAAACAGATGTTTGCGCTTCGAATTTAGAAGATATATTAAGCGACCAGCATATTTGTTCTGGGCACCGCCGTTTTGTTTTTCAGTGAATGTTCTAAATCACCTGATTTATTCAGTGGAATTATTTTTCCAATAATTTTCTAGGAATTTTATTTTCCAGGAACATTTGTCTTAGTGGAAGCATAGCATTAGTAAATATACCCTCATTATCGCCTCATGGAAATGGTGTGCAGTTTTCTGCAACAATCGGTTCTGCCAACTAAAAGTGGCAGAATATGTATGCAATTTCATAATTTATTTGCAAATGATTTTTTGCATACATCAGCAGAAATTTGAAACAAGTGTATTGCACAGACAAATTTTGAAGTCCTTTTATGCAACTATTTATTTGCAAACAGTTTACTGGAATTGTAGAACCTATCTTTATGCAGATGTTTTCAGTAAAATTATGAAATGTTTGCTGCAAAGTGCAAATTGTCTGCAAACGCTGTAAAAAGCTGCAGGTCCATTTTCATAAGGGTAGTAACCTACTGCATAATTGCATAATTATATGGCTGCTGTGTACACTTAAGACAGTTGAGTATCTGAAGTAACTTGGCCAGTTCATTATGCTCCTAAATTACCATAATAACTTACTTGCTAGTGATAAGAATAATTAATAATATGCCAGGTTTGTGGGGGCAGTTAAAGTGCAAACAGCTTGCCGGAAATGGACAAATACAAGTTGAGTATTGAAAATAACTCTTGTTATGTGCAGAATTTTAACATTAATTCTTTGGACGTCAATTCTTTGCTGGTACAAGCAGAAATAAAGCAATTAAGAGATATGAAACATCCTAACTTAGTACGCTTTATAGGAGCTTGTCTTACATCTCCTAATGTATGCCTTCTTCTGGAACCTATACCTAAGGTATCCTTAAAAATTACCTGATCATAATACAATATACGGTAATATAATATTTTATTTTTAAAATAAATATTATTTTTATTTTTGAAAGGGAAATTTATTTGAAATTTTGCAAACCGATGTGTATAATATCGGCTGGAACTTCAAGTTTTCGATTTTGAGAGATATTGCACATGGCATGGATTACATAGATAAATCAAATCTTCAATCCCACGGCCATTTGACGTCAAAAAATTGTTTAATTGACAATCGATGGACATGCAAAGTGTCTGGTACATACGAAAAATTTAATTAAAATTTGAATGAAAATTAATAAAAAAATTTAGGTTTTGGAGTGCCAATGTTTCGAAAAAAAATTTACAATGTGGAAGAGTTAGAAAAAATTTATAAGTACCGTAATAGTTACATTTAGTTAAATATAACCGAGATCTTGCAAAGTGTTAGTTGACTGCACTTTTAATATATGTGTGCTTGAATGTAAAAGCATTTAATCGAATCCTAATTTTGCAAGGTCGATTTTAGACTTTTTTGTATTTGTTTGTCATGTTTTATATTGGTAGATCTATGCTATGGTCAGCACCAGAGTTACTTCGGACGTGCGCCACTCCGAATGAACTAGGAAATGGAACAAAAGCAGGAGACATTTATTCTTTCGGCATTATTATGTCAGAAACTTGCACTCATGATAGCCCATTTGATTTTGAATTACAAATTTTATCAATTGAAGAGTTAATCAGACTTCTTAAAAATTTTTATGATCCCGGAGTTAGGGGTATTAAAAAGGTATTCTTAAAATAAATTACCAATTGACAGCTACATTCGAAAAAGAAATGCAAAGGAAAGAAGCGGGTTTAAGGTATAACTGCTTCGTGCCTCATTTTTAATTATGGTTTAATGTGTTAGGGTGAAACACAAGGGGCAGCTACGTATGTATTTCTTAGCTTCTGTTATTCATTTTGATTTTTCGATGATCTGACTCTAGTTTACTTGTTTACTGCAGGAAATATGAAAATGTTTTTATTTTCGAATGTTGGTGTGTCTTTGAAATACAATATTGATCAATCATGGGTTTCCATAAATTATGATTTATTCCTAGCTTCTTGATACAAACAATTATGATACTTCTAAACCTATTCGTCCTGCATTGATGCAATCGCGTATGCCGGAACTTTATTCAGAGAAACGAGGCATTGAAAATGTAATAATATGAAGTTTGTGTAATTTTAAACACAAATTTCAATAATACCGGTAAAATAAGTTGGGAGAGTTTAAACATTGTAAATTCTTTATACACTTGTACAATAAGTGTGGGCGTAGTCGTTCTCGTGACAAATTTTGACGCGAAATTGAATTCCGCGACGGAAAATTCTACGACATATGAAAATCGCGACTTGCTTATCGAGATTCATTTTATTCAGCGTCATTGTGTGGGCGAAATCACAACAATAGAAATCGCGACACTCGAAACATCGATGCGATTTCAAACAGCTTTGCCCAACTCAATGAAGGTCCGGCCAAAATCGCGCCCCAAAATTAAAATCACCAAGATCGATAAAACACTCAATCTCGTATTCTGGTTTAACACAGCTAATAAATGTGTTGTGCAAAGTGTGATAAAATAAACCAAGAACTTTAGGCCGTTGATACTGGAGCGGCGATATGGCATCAAATTTCAGGGAAACACGCAATTTTTTATGTCGCGATGATTTATTATGTCACTATATTTCTTATGTCGCGATAAATTGTGTGGCTGCATTTTGGTGTCGCTAAAATACAATTTCGCTGCAAATGGGAACGTATGGGGAAATATTAAGAAATTTGCGCTTAACCCTTGTCACAATAAATTATATCGCAGATTTTTCCGCCCCCACAATAAGTAATTGGAGAGTGAGTACCGCCTAAAGCTGGGTTCTCACTTGCGATTTTTCCGCTTTATTGCGCGAATTCCGCGCGGAAACTAACGTCAAAATTGCGCTATTT
>JH432105.1:29663-122862 GCA_000239455.1 Strigamia maritima
AATCGTGCTATTTTTAAAATTGAAATTTTTTCTATGTTTTTCTGTGTTTTTGCTGCATGTGGAAACCTAGAAAAATTTTAAAATTTTAAAAATAGCACGATTTTGAGGCAAAACGCAAAACGGAATCGCGCGTTTTTTGTGTGTGGGAACCTAGGCTCATGCTGGATTCTCAGGATTCTCATGCTGGATTCCTCAACACATCTGCTAGCAAATCTCTTCACCTACAAATTGGCCTTTATTGCATTGTTGAAGTTTGATTGCTATCTGCAAGTTGGCAGGATTGGTGCGGATCTCAATAGAGCGAGCAGCATTGATAGTTGCAAAAGAAGGCGCTGTTGTGTTTAGTATTAATACTGGTAACCTAATATTTTGTAGCTTATTACGATTACTACTGATGAAGATCCTGCGCTCAGACCAAATTTCCAGGACGTTATTGGAAACCTTAACAAAATTCATCCGTTGAAGGGCGAATTAATCGAAAATCTGATTTTTATGGTAATTTTTTTAACAATCTTAACCTATCATATAATCTAACCTAACCTACAATTTTGATGGTCTGTAATTGTATGTCTCGGATGCATTTTTGATATGATGTACAATTTTGTGTCAAAAACTCTAAAATAAAATCTTCCTTAACCTCCGCCATAAATTCTAACTTTAATATCATATTTTTATTATAGCTAGAAAAGTATACCAATCATTTGCAAGATATTTTTAATGAAAAAGTTCAAGAAGTAGAGCTAGAAAAAAGCAAAACCGAGATGTTACTTAAACGTTTACTTCCTCCTGTCATTGCGGAGAAAATGACGCAACACATGGACATTTTACCTGAACTTCATCGTAATGTAACCATTTTTTTCAGGTTTGTTATTTTCTTTGAAAACAAACTGCAAAAGTAATTTGAATGGTGATTTCACATACACATGCAAAGTTAATTTTGCAAGTTTCTCAATTATTTGTACATACGTACGATAAACAATATAAATATATTATTTCGGTGTCAATTATAGTGACATTGTTGGATTTACCACCATTGCTAAAGAAAGTAAACCAATGGAAGTTGTTGAGCTTTTAAACGATTTGTACACTACTTTTGACAACATCATTGAAATGTTTGACGCATACAAGCTTGAAACAATAGGAGACGCATGTAAGTTAAAATACCTGATTAAATACAAATTTTTATATTTTTATATTTTTACTATTTCAATTATCGCCAAGACTGTGTTGCAAGTGGAGTCCCCACTCGTGTTGTTGATCACTATGAGCAAATTGCTACCATGGCGCTGTATATTCTGTCGGCAGTTACTAATTTTCCAATTAGGCATATGCCTAGTGTAAAACTACAGATTCGAATTGGAATCCACAGTGGTATGAATCGAAAATAGTTTTAAATAAATTTTGCAGAAATTACTTAAATTACTTATTGAAACTAGGGTCATGTGTTGCTGGCATAGTCGGAGTGAAAATGCCTCGGTATTGTATATTTGGAGAGGACGTGACAATTGCTTCATTTATGGAGTCACATGGAGCTCGTAAATAGCACATAAACAATTGCTATAATAGAATTAGAATTAGAATTAATTTTTTTTTTTTACTATTTTTAGCCAACACCATACAAATGTCTGAAGCTACTGCTAGCTTATTGGATAAAATTGAACTCTATTATTTTGTTTTTAAAACAATTTTGAATATAAAGGTTTGATTGAGCATTGCTTTTATAAATAGATAATTTAAAATATCTGGCACACTTATTTTCTAATATCAGTTTGTAGGCGACATTAATTGTTATTGGTTATACGGTAAAGAAACTTTGAAAATCGATTTGCCAAGTCTTTCTAACCATCCGTCACAGTATACAAGGACGGATTCATTAATTAGTCAAATAGCACGATCGACGGTGAAGAAATTATCAGCAAGAAATCGTTTAACTGCAGAAAGCATCGCAGAAAACGTTTCAGGCGTAAAAAGTACTGAAAAAAGTCTTTCCGAAAGAAAAAGTATCGAAGAAAGCATTTCTGAAAGAGATAACATTGAAGAAAGGGTGTCTTCTAAATCAAACGAAATTGTTGATTCGGCCAGCTCATTACTATCTGATCGATCAGCATCATCTTTGGAGAATGATGAACCTCCGGAAGAAGGAAATAAAGTTTAGCATAGCAGCTAGGTGCCGCTAGCATGCAGAGGTTTATGACTACCGTCTTCCCCCGAACATAACGCCATGGCGTTCGAAAATAATTTTAAATTGAATTTTTCAATCGTTATATCGAAAATTCTAATACAACAGCATTTCAAATAAATAACACAAAAAAAATTAAAAAAATAAGAAATTAAAAATTAAAAATTAAAAATAAACAAAAAAAGTAAAAAGATTATTTTATTTATTTTTTTTATGTTTTTAACACAAAATGGTTTAAAAAAATGAAAAAAAGTAATCATACAACTCATTTCCTACATTAAAACGCCATGGCGTTATGTTTGGGAGAAGATGGTAAGTAGCAGCTAAGCTGGAATAAATTCAATTTTGATGATATGATGCATAGCAAAATTACGTCATCTAAAATTCAGGTTTTTTTTGTATGCCAATTTTATTTGTTCATTAATTTTTAATCGTCAGGTCTTTTGAGTGGGGTGTTGGGTGCCAGGAGGGGTCGGATTGTAGGGTGTCGCGTGCCACAAATGGCTAACCAATAAACTGTTCTCGGCCGTTAGGTTGCGTTTTTCACAATCAGAATTTTTCACAATTTTTCAGTCAGAAAGAAATTCGTTTTTATAAATAACGATTAATGTGAAACGAAGGCCTTCGTTTCAAGTTTTTTGACATCGGTAATATTGATACCACACACCATTCAATTACTCGGGTATAGCCTTTTGGACCTTTGGTGACGTCACGTCACCAAAGGTCTAAAAGCGAGTTCATAGTTCAAAAGACTATGCCCGGCACCCGCTCAATTCCTTTTGTTTCTAATAATTTCCTTATTTGAAAACGTTAGAACGAAAAGATGCAATGAACATACAAATCCTTGGTTTCAGATACTTTGAAATCAGATAGTAAATCGTTGGGAATTCGAAATGGCTTCGATTACGAAGCGGACATTTTAGAATAGCCTCCAAATATGATGTTAGCTATTAATTCAGCTGAGGAAGACGACTTTTGCTAAATGTTCCTGTGACTAACAGGAACATTTAGCAAAAGTCAAGTCGGTAGCGACGGCTAGAAGCAGTACACTGAATGAAGGTGAATTTTAATAACATCTGAAAATGTAACATAAATATTTTCGAAGTTACTTACATAAAACTAAATGCTGTGGTAAACTAAACTACAACCGTGATATATTTAATTTCGGAGTGAAGTCGTGATTCTATGGTGTCTGAAAGCGATTTGAGACAATTTTTTGGTGTTAAATGCATTTATATACTTATTTTAATGGCATATAAAATTATTAGTTGAGTACTGAATGAATGAGACGAGCAAATTAGTCTCTTCTATTACTAAATAATCTATTCGTAGTATTTAATACCAACAATACCCAATTACCTTAATAACTAATTAAGAAATCATCTGCAAACGTTTTGTTTTTATAACACTTTATAAATAAAATAAAAAATATTCTAATAACAATATTAAATTTATTAAATATAATAATTTTATATATATAACTGTATTATACCTTATGTAAACGGGCTGTTAATAAATGACATCACAAGAAATTTGCGACTCCTACCTCCCTTCTTGTCACATTTTGTCACAAAACCTACCTTTTTATGACCTTACAAAATGCTAACCCCCAAAACACAATCTTAATATTTTTTAATTAAAAAATTTTATTCTAAGAAAAAAAAATTTAGTTTTTTTTAAGTTTGAAACAACAATAAATCCCATTGATATGTGAAAGGTGACATCATATTTTTGATTCCTCTTTGTTTTCCTTCGCTTTTCCTACTTACAAAACCAGCCACCCCACCTCTGCTTGCTCGAATTTATTGATTTTAAAAATTATTATTTAAAAAATTGGAGAAATTTAAAAAATTATTCAATTATTATAAAAGTAAAAACGCCAAAATATAATTTATAAAATAAATCATTAGGACTCACGAGACCAGCTCACTTAAATATTCTGCCATTTTATCTGCTCCGGATGTTCCATAAAGAATTAAATGAAATATGAAAGATCTTATAATTTTATGTAATAGGGTAACTTCATTCTTTTTGGGTTTAAAATCAATCATTTATCGAAGTGTATATTTACTGTGTATATTAAATAAGTATCTAATGGGAAATAACTATTTGCTCAACCTTATTATCTGTAAGCAATAACAACAAATTAAAATGAATTTATTTCGTACCTATTAGACTTTAGACTTTTTTTATTATTATTTTAAATTTAAGAAAAAATAATTTTTTTTTACACTCATGTTGACGTGTAAACAAATTAAACCTTGCTTGTAACCTTTGAATTTTCAGATTCCAGGATGTTGAGCAATGTGGGCTATTAAGATTGCGAAATTACGAAATCAATTTCCATGTAATTATTAACTAAATTTCTGATATAAATATAATTGATAAAAGCTATCAAATGACACCAAAAAAGGTATTAAAAAAGATAAGTTGTTACATTAACGAGATGCAGACTCAAATTAATTCATTTCCTTATAAAAATTTTGATACGCAACATGAAGTTAATTTGCTTAACGGTGTTGGTTTGTTGTTATATTTTATCGGTTTATGGAAAAACATCGTTTAGGATTTCTAAGTATGGCGAGGAAGACATCACGGGCAATACTTTGGATGAATTGACTGAATTATTTGATGAATTTGGAAAATTTGGTTCTGATTATGCTGACAGTAAAGTAAATATTATAATTTTTTTTAATTTTTTCAAAAATTATTTTTTTAATTTAATCAACAGATCATAGCAAAAATAAAAGAATTGAAGGAAGTTAATCCGAGGTTCAATTATCTATTTTCGATTGCAAGTATAACGGATTCCGAGGAAGATGAACTGTATAAAATGCTAATTGAGTACCTTGGCCCTCTGATGCAAGAAGCAGTAGAAAAAAAAGGTTATTACATGTATTTTGAATAAATTCGGTTGCATTGCAAATTGATTAAAAAATGTACCTGTAAAAATTACAAAATAAAATAAAAACTACTTTTTAAAATTTTTTCTATTACTTTCTTTATTATTTGGTACTGGTACGTCGTCATTGCAATTTGCAATGCTTACATCAGATTAAACAATTTTTCATTTCATATTTCGATATTACACTTATATAATTTAATCAAAGTACATTTCGCTTGATTTTTCTGGAAAATTAATATTTTTATTTCACAATAAACTTAATTCAACTAATTTACGGGCGAATGCAGTAACATAACTTAAATATATTAGTTTAACTATTTGTCACAAAGTGGCGATACCTGTTCTGTTTGTTCGAGCTGTTGATTTTACGTTTAAAAAATGGCGCTGTAGTAAACTTGCTCGACAGAGTGTGGAACCTAGTATTAAAATGTAGAACCGTTAAATCGATGTCTACCTTGTTATCTGGCAAGCTGGGTTAATTCAGCAGGTATATATATTTAAAGTTTAATTTAGAGTCCTGTAGTGTAATAGTATTTGTTTATTGCAGGATACTGATAAGATCATTCAGAATTCCAGACCTAGGACCAAATATATTTAGTCCTAGACTATGCCACGTTCCGGTAAGTTTTCTAAAGTTAATTTCAATGGTTATTTTAAATTCATTTTTTGAACTAAAAACAAACTAAAAATTGCAAATATTTTATTCAAAGACACACAGCTTATAAAAACCGAGCAGACTAACACACACGCGGCCCCAACAAAAGTGCCACATGTCTAGCTGGCTCACCACGCGCCATAAAACGCAGTTGACTTGTTTCAGTTGAAAGAAAAAATTAAGTCGTGGCACAGTTTTAAAAAGTATTTATTTACTAAAACAAAATTACCGACTATTATGAGAGCATAATAGAAATCGTGTGTATATAGCTGTCACACGAATTTATCTTGTGCTCAGTCGTATGAAAATACACAAAGCAGAAAAATTATGTTTTTCTTATCAAATATACAATCCAGTTTGAGGTGATTTAATGAAATGTTTTAGAGCGTAATGTTGATGTTGTTAGTTTGAGTGTACCTAGGGAAAATAAATTAAACCAAGCAATTCATTAGTGCTATGTAAATCAATTAATGACGTCAGTCAATACAAGGGAGTTAAACTACAAAACAAAAGAGAAATTAAATATATCTTCTGAAACTTTTATTGGAAATGTTTAAACCTGAAAGTTATTGCGTTTTTTGACTAAGTTTTAAGACGTGTAAAATAGAAACAGTTGCTTCTCCTTCGTTAAACTTGGTAAAACGTAATCAAAATTTTGTTTTCGAGGTCTGGCAATTGTAAAGCGGGCCATCTGGAAATATTTCATTACCAAGACTAGAAGGAGAACTGAAAAGTGACAGATATTTAGTTCATTTAGTTCCCGCATACATCGTGCAGCTTTGACGTCACGGCTAGTCAGTAGGCGGCTGATGAAGCCAGCAGTACGAGGTGATAATTGTGTGGCGTCATTAGGCGGAGTTGGAGGCAGGAAGGGGTGTCATTACTCCACCATTTGCTGATGGTAGAACGTGATGAGGATGCTAATAGATGCTCTTCATACGCACATCTACAATCTTCGTTCAATGTGACCTAGCCTCGTGCGTAGCGCATTGGTAATCATACTGGCTCATAAGGTGTATAATGGTGATTAGACACATTAAATTTGTTTAATTTAAAAACTGCGGATATCGTAAATCTTCATTTAAAAACAAAATTTTTGCTGGGTAGATTAGATATTTTCTTTTTTTCTATAAGGACCTGTCTCTGCGCAAGCAGGAAAATCAGTTTATTTTATGTGAATGGGTATAAATTACCTTCTTTCTGTGATAAATAGAATGAAAATTGAATTTTTATTATTGTGCATTGGGTCTTGTTGGTAGCTAATTAAATGATGTTCACATAATTACGTTTGATTGGCAATTGAATATTTCTGAACACGTTTTGTAAATATTTAATTAATTAACTTAAGGTGTTAAGGACATTAGAATTCAATCCAATTGCTTAGGGGTTTGTTATCAGTAGAGTTGCTCGATTAGTGATTTCTTTTATCGTTAGATGGGGCTAGTGTGAAGTCATATAGTCAAATACTGATGAGGAAGATGTGGCTCTGATGCGATATTATGTCATAATAAAAATTTGCGTTTATTTTAAGAGTTAAAATTTTTTGAGTTTTTTTTGCTGAATTAGTATAAAAAAAATTTTAAATTGATGTTTTTGAATGAACTTTTTAAATCAGAATACCGGTAGTCGTTTTAGGTGAAAAATTATCAACACAAAAAATGTTTTGTGTTGGAAAATGAATGAATCATAAAGGATGACAAATTTGGTCACAGTTGTCGGTGTCAGATTTGTGTATTCATTCAATTGAAAGTTTTTCTCATGTTCGTTGTTGTTTTATTACGTAAAGGGAGAAATCCGATAAATTAAAGTTGATTTTTTTTTTGGTTAGTTGGAGTAGAGCATAGCAAAGATAAACAAATTCAAATTATACAGCTGCCATAGAAAATTAACGAAAATCTACAATTTTAAAACTTTTATCATATCACCAGATTCTAGGTGCTGATCCATGTCTACGGTTACGTTAAAAAGTTCCATTGCAGTTAAAATAAAGTAACCTTTTAAGATTTTTTTTTTATTTTTTTTACATTTTACTTATGAATGGGTGAAGATGTTGGAAGTATGTTCTCATCATTTGTTACGCTTACGTGAAGACAAATGTAGATTATAAATTCTGCTTATGGTAAAAAGAAAAGACATATTTTGCGTGTTTTTTTATTTTTAAAATTTCTTCTTAAGCCTGCAATTTGAAATGTCAGAAGAAAAAAATTAAAGAGGTGAAAGTATTATCAAGCTTGTTTACTTTTGTCAGATTTTTAGGAATGAAAAAGTGGTGTGAGGAGTTTCGTGGCAAAAAAACATACTTATGAAGTTTTAGAAAGTGGAGGGGTAATGGGAATGTTATTGTAATGAGGTGACAAAGATAGGTTTGGAGCTATCAACATTAAAAGGTGGGGAAAGACGAGAAAGCTCTGGGAAAAGTCCCTTCTGCTAAAATTATTAATTCATACATTTTCTTCAAGTATTGGGAGGGGAAAAAATTCAATTTTTTTTTATTTAAATTAATACTAAAGTCTTTTTTTTTTTTGTTTACTTATAGTTAATAAAAAAAAGTATATATATATATTTATTTCTTTTCTTTTATTATATTTTTTTAAAAAAAAAACAATTTTTTTTTATTAAAAAAGAAAAAAAGAAGGTTTTTTATGTTATTATTTTATAATGAGGTGCAAGTGAAATACAATGGAAAAGTGAAAAAGTTTTAATTCAATATTTTTTCTTACCTACAGTGCAGAAATAATTTAAACAAAAAAGAAAGGAAAAAAAGGAAATATTTCTAGCCATCATTGCAAAATAAACATAAATTTATTTTTTTTTTTTAATAAAACGATTTTTAACTGCTCAGCAATGTTCTAATGCATGAAATACATTACAGTATTGATTTCTATTTCTGAAGGTTCTTGATACAAACACCTGTTTCACAGGGAATTCTATACACATTACAATCACAATTGGTGTCTTCACATGCTTTGTTGTTGTACAAAGCAAAACCGTAGATGAAACATGTTCGGCAAGGCATGGTGGTAGTAAAAGGACCTAATTGTAATTTATTCTTTTACTTTGAGAATGGCCTAATTTTTTAACCCACCATTATTTGTTTAAAATCAACTTTATAAATACTGTACCTAATTAAAACTAGAACTGGGTTCACTTATAAAAAAACTTTATCGGAAGATGAAATAGTCTTCTGAAAGGTCCCTGAGTTTCGAAACTGATAAATTTGTGTAATGCAATAATATGCTATTTTTAAATTTGTTGACCAAAATAACCATCTAAAAGTAATTTATTGTTGAACATTACAACTACAAATAGCTTTAATATCATTTAAACACTAAATTGTTTGAAATTCAATGTAAATAAATGAAATTAACCAAAGAGAGTTAGGTATTCTTAATTTGGAATGATAATAGTAAAAATCTTAACTTAATCTTGGATGTAAATAACTCTTAGTCATTAATCTTATTCACCATGTTTGGCAAACCCAGTTTGATATAAAAGAATTTTCAATATGATTATTTAACCAAAAGTTATATTATATGAATTGATTTCCATAGGTTGAATATTGATATCACTCAAACTGTCCAATTTATCGCCTAGTTCTAAGGCAGTTAAAGATGTCCTAAAAATAGCTGACATTTGCACCTCCTTAAATCTCGTGCCAGGCCTGATGACTCCATTCGTTAGACTGCAATTATACATCTGAGCAGAAAAATCACAACTATATCCTTGTCTTTGTACAATGAGCAAAGAGCTAAAAGAAGGAAACTCAAAGTAAGCTTTGACCGGAAGTACTCGTAAGTTAACTAAATGCATGTCGCAAGGGAACGGTCGATTCAGCAGCGAAACTTTGTTACGTAACACTGGACTGTTGCCAGGATCCACGACTAAGGTGTGTGCAGGATAGATAAGGCTGTTGGATAAAGTGTTGGCCAATAAAGTGGGTCGAGAGAATGACTCACTTTTACCCGCGCGCTCTTCTAAGAGCAGCCAAAAACGGCCGCGAGTTCTCTTATTGTCTATCACACCTTCTCCCATTCCTCTACTATCATCGTACAAAGACCTGCGGTCCAGCATAGCTTCTAACCAGCCTTTTTGCCAACTGGTTACACCGTGAGCACGTGACAGAAGAAGAGAAAGTCTGGTATTATCATCTTGGATGTATATTTGTGTTGTCGCTGGGTAGTAATTTCCCTCTATTTCGATTTTAGGAATTATGGAACGTTTCATCATTTGAAAACCGTTGAGATCCGTAAAAAATGTTGATCCACTCGCCACATCACTCAACACTCTCATGAATACTTCGGTCTCTCGAAACTTCGGGGGCGTTGGATATTCTATTATGTTATCCATTTCGAGTCCCATGGATAAAGGCCCGTTTGTGTGATATATTCGAACTGTATGAACCAGCAAATTCATGTACTGAACGATAATTTCCGAAATCAACGGGCCTCGTAAAACACAGAAATAGGGAGGAATCTCGCTGATGTTGCGCACTGGCGACCGAGGTTCGGGCATAAATAGATAAGCACCGCTGTGGGACTGCGCTGAATTATAGGCGAGAAAGTCCAATTTCGTACTCTGCGTACGGCCATTAGCCTTGAGTGTAATGGAATTGAGGAACCCCGTTTCACGTGCAAAATCGGCCTTGAGAACCGAGTTCTCGAGATACACATCGTCAGATGCCATCTGCTCTTTTTGAACGGAGAAAACCATGTTGGTATCGTCCATTCCCAGTCCGCCGTTGAAAACCATGAGCGAGGCAATAGTGGACGAGTCCCGTACTTGCACTCGCTTCACGTGATAAGTGACGAGTGTCAAAGGCGGAAGTTGAGCAATGAACAGCAATTCGTATTGATCTCTCACCAACTGGAATGGCCCAGCTGTTGTATTCCACACAGGATTCAATTGGAACGGGACTGATTTATCCTCCGAATCGAATATCCGGATGTTGGTGTGAGTGACCACCACTCTAATAGCCTCTTGCCTCGCTTGTGCTAACGAATTGTACACGATCAATTTAAAATCGGCCGATTTTTGCGGTAATGGTTGAAGTAGCATTTGATAGTTCGATCTTTCGTGCGGAGATGACAAGAAATTCGGCAAATGCTTAAAAAGTTTCTCAGTTTGTATTTCCGCTTCTAATGGCTTTTCAGTGATCAAATATTGAGCCGCATGAGTCATCACTGTATGAGCGTGTCGAATTCCTTCGTACAGTTTGAGCCCATAATCGTGCATTACAAACGATTTGCTCGTTCCTGTTATGGCATCGTGATGTTGGAACACACCGAGATTGCCTCTGGCTACCGTAAGTTTATGATAATCGCCCTCAAGAATTTGTCTCGTTCTGTTTAACTCCGACTGCCGTGCTTTGCTTAAAGCGAAACTGTAAAGAATCTCGGCGCTTCGAAGAGTGGCCTCCAGCTCGCGGCACAGGGCTTTCCAATACGGTCTTGTTGTGTAAAACCCACTCCAATAAGCAGGTCGACCTTCTACAAAAATATCACTGTAGACGAAAAAATCGCCAGACAGTTTGGGAAAATATTCCGCTTCGTGTCCTGCACCTCCCATGCGATTTTGAACCTCCCGGAAGTAGTCGCTGACAGTGCCAAACTGCACCGAAGCGCGGTATTCATTGTGCGAGTTGATATATTCGAAAAGTTGTTGATAATTGATGTATTGTTGGTTCCATTCCGACTCGTGATCGAACCGGAAGTCATCTCCGAGACTTATAAGGGCGACATTGTGTGGGAAAAGTGACGCGGTTCTGCCGTACTGGGCTAAGAGTGTTTCCGCTCGCTCTTTGACGTTCCATTTGGTGATAGGTTGTGCTTTTTGTGAGTATTCCGTGAACTCGCCTTTTATTTTACGGAAATCGAAAGTCAAACAGACCATAGGGTGTGGCCCGCAAGAATGTTTGATGCTGTAAATATCGAAAGGATTGTTGTGACAAAGAATATCGGACGAGCCTGCGTTGTCCCATGTTTGTCTCCACAGAAAATCGCCGCTTTGTTGTTCTGCCAAATACTGCTTCCAGGCGAAGTGAATTCTTTGGATTACCATTCCCTCAATCCCAGATTGGCTCAACAAGTAAGGTAAGGTGGCTCCATGGCCAAAGGGATCAACCGACCATGCTGTTCGAGGTGAATAGTCCAAAGTGTTGGCGAGCCATTGATGCCCTTCGATCAATTGATCCAGCATGGCGTAGATATGAGGATTGGCTTCATCCGTCATTACCCAGCCACCAGTGATTATTTCGAATCGTCCCGATTGGAGGAGCTCTTTGACTGCGCTTTTCTTTTGTGCGTGTGCTCTGACAAAGAAAGAAAAGAGAAAATAATAAATGTTAGACAATTGGATTAAAATAAACTTTTGGAAATTTTAGTTTTAATCTTTGAATTTAAAATTGTAGGACAATCAAGTAATTAAATTCGGATGCAGATTTTTATTTTTTTTTGACGATCATTGTGTAATTAACGCACGCGTTCACAAAGAACTAAATTATTTCAACTACGAATTTATTCCTGTCATAGCAGGAGATCAGCTTCACTATTAAACCGAGTGCGTACATTCACATGTTTGTTTCTTTCTTTCTTGGGGAAACAAAGACAACGGGATACCAGATACGCTACATTATAGATTTGATGGTAAATGTTTCCAGCTATTTTACCGGAAACGAGCTAGGTTTTGTGGAAGGAAAAGGAAACCATTAACGGGCAAATATTTTTTAAGAGGCCTTAAATCAACTTAATTTCCAGTGATTTTTATTGAGTTTTAAAATTTTTTTGATGAAAATATTAAATTAAATAAAACGTGGAGCCATTTAGACTTGTTTATGTGATCTAAATATGTCTCAGGCTAGGTTCCCTCACACAAAAAATCGCGCGATTCCGTTTTGCGTTTTGCCTCAAAATTGCGCTATTTTTAAAATTTTAAAATTTTTCTAGGTTTCCATTTGCAGCAAAAACACAGAAAAACGTAAAAAATTTTCAATTTTAAAAATAGCATGATTTTGAGGCAAAACGCAAAACGGAATCGCGCGATTTTTTGTGTGTGGAAACCTAGGCTAAGTTAATGAATTCAGTAAATTCAATCGTGCATGTTAAATTTTTTTAATTTAAAAATGTTGTAGAGCCAAATTTGTGTGAATGCGCACTGCGGCTTGAAGAAGGATAAATTGGCCGCCATTCGAAAACTGCTGTTTAAACAAGCAGTTTATCTGCTTGTTCAAAAGTCTTGTTTGACGTTTTGGTTTTTATCCAAGGACCTCTTTCAGAAAAAAATGTTAGTAGTGGGAAAAGGATAAGTATTTGTAGGAAAAAAGCGGACATCGCAAGGGTGGAGTAATGACAATAAGGAAACCCGAAAGTCTAAACTTCGATTCTTTATTTCACTCTATGACGTTCCTAACATTGGCTACATTTATAATTAATCAATTAATCCTGAGCTACAAAAAAAAAATAATAATAGGGGGGATCAATTCTACGTTAGATTTCTAGTGGTTGAAAAAAGAACGAGAAATCCTATTGTTTTCATTAGAAAGGAGACACAGATTAATCAGTGCACCTTTGAAATCAGTGATCGGTGGCATCTGAGGGAACAAGTACCATTGCGAAGCTCTTGTCGCAATTCTTTGTAAAGAGAGGGCTTTTATATACGTTTCTTTGAGCAGTCATTCTTTAGGAGACCCAGGAAAAGGAGGGAAGGAAGGGTGAACTCTTGGCACAAGAACGCCAATGAATCTGCTGGACGTCGATAACACGCGACATCACACGCTTCTTCTTTTCTTTTCCTCTCTGTCCCTCTAATTGCTGAGCCTTGAGAAAGGACAAGGTTCGTCTTCCCTGCCATTCACAGCTGCCTCCCAACATGACGCACAGCTAGCTTTCCTGCACAGCACGAGTGCAATGGGAAAGCCAACAAATAGGCGGAGTTTTTAGAGACGCAGCATGTGTTGTGAATGGCGCATAAATAAAATAATTATTGGGGCCAAGATTTCTGATACATTTATTAACAATGTTATCGGTTATTAGAAAATGAAATGATTAAATTAGCTATAAAAGCAGTTGTTTTCTTTTAATTTTGTGCATGTAAATTAAAGCAGCTGCACAACTTACCTTTCCCACCATTTGGAAAAGAGTGACATTTCGGTCCACATGAAAGTCATATTGGGCAATTTGATCAGTTTTTCCACCATATTATTAAGGATGTTTGATGTTTGTGCCTCGAAATAAGATTCGAATGTTTTGAGCCAACCGGGGTCATTATGAGAATGCGGGATGACAAAAACCTGGAAATAAAATATTTACAAGATATTAAATATAAAGAAAATTAATAGGTTCATTCAAAACTTGAAACTTTAAAACATTTTTTAAAATATATTTTTCGTTTTAACTTTTAATGGCATATAAAAACAGTAAAACTAATGTGAAAAAATGGGTGACTCAAACTACTCGGTTGTGAAAAGGTCAGCTGAAGAGTTTTATATGAATTATATCTCGCGATTAATCCGAAATGGCGCCACTGACTTCCGGCTAAAGGGGAAGTTGAGGGAGGGGAAAAAGTTATAGCGCATTTGATAGGGTCATCAAACGTCTCTAGCGTCCCATAATTGAGCTACTGACTGGTCTATTCTAGATGTACACTTTTATCAGCAAGTTGGGAAAAAATGATTTTTATACCGTTGGATAACGTATTACCAGTTTATCAAACAAAAATTGATCTAATCTGTACTTTTTTAAATTTTAAAATAAAATAAAAAATTGTAAAATGATTTTCAAACTTAATTTTTCAATATTAAATTTGACGTTTCATCTGAGCATTGGTATGTATGTGCGGATTGAATGCCAATTGGATCTAGTTATTGATTTGCGTGAACATCAGCCCACAGTTACAATTCCTTGTCATCAGAAGTAGGATTTAATCATAAACATTTCAAAAATACACTTTGACTGCTCCCCTTTGGGAACCAACCGTATTTCTCACTATTCTTTCGCAACCGCCTGTCATCACTTAAATCTAATACCGAGACAAGTTAATAAGAAAAGACTTGTCATCCACAATCTTCCAAACTAAGTTAAGTATCCATGGTTTTTATTTCCAGGCGAAATCCTATCCATGCAGCACATTTTGAAAAGGCATTTAATCCGATTACGGATTTGTTCTGAAATCGATCCTGCCAATACTCTTTGAACAGTTAAGCTGCCGTGGTGGTCAGTGTTTGTTTGTTTACCATTTTTCTATTTCCAAAGGTATTAGAATTATGTATGGGTATTATAGCAAAGATGCGACCGAAAAGGAGAGCTTAAAGAGAATCATTTCAATGAGAAAAATCGTATTTTCATTGAAATGATGTAATTTAAAGATTCCCTCTGTAGTCTGATAGCATGAAAAATTTCTGAGTATGTTATAAATATCTAATCAATCGATCCAGGCATCTATAATCTAATAAGTAAGGCTGAAAAATTTGTTTAGACAAGGTTTCGTAACTTTTTTCTTTTTGTGAGGTTTTTCGTCAGGATAAGCTTCTACTTCATCTCTTTACACACGTTTTGCCAGCGGTTTCATCAAAAACAAAAGCTATTTATCTTAGTAATGAAAACTAAACATCTTAAGGAAAAATAACAATAAGTTTAATTCGCGCAATTTGATTTGGTTTATTAAAAAAAAATATTCAAAGAGATATATAGAGAAAATTACGGTAATGTAATATGCATTTGGAAAAACAAATAAATTCGAAAACCTGGCCATTTTTGTACCGCTAAGAAGCAAATAATCTTCCTAATTACCTCGCGTCTAATCTTTAGCCGTTTGTTTGCTTGTTTTGTAAAGTACCGTAGTTGAGATTTATTTATAATGCATTTTTATTTAATCGATAAATTGAAGTTTAAATTAAAATCCAGACCTGGAATTCAAAAGAGAAAGAACAAAACACACATTGTGAATAAACCTATTATAAAGATTTTATAATGTTGGCAAATATCCTATAGAATTCATTATGTTTAAGTTTACTTTTCTATTACTACCTTCTCTGCTTTGAATGAATGCCTTTCCTCTGCTTCCCTTTGCTTGTACACAATTCTATTGACACGCGACAAGATGCCCCTGCATAACCCTCTGTGTTAAGCTCATTGGGTTTGCAACTTTATGAGTCACAAATCTGTTAATGGCGAGTTTGTTGGAGCAAGTACAAGTGCAATGATATATGGAAATTTACCGTCATTTTGGATTTGTCTAATCACTTAATTAGGTGTGAATGAGGTTAATAGGTTTTGAAGCAGGGTTCTAAAATAATTATTACAAATGTCGTTTATTAGTTAGGACAATAAGTTAGCGAGTCATATAATTACGTTTAATAGATCTTCCTTTGATCTATTTGCGTTTTCATCATTTTTATTGTCAAATTTTTAAATCCTCTTTGCAACTATTTACCTCAATCACTTAAGAGTATTTTTAATGAATCTCATACATAAGAAGGATTTATCATTAATTTCCATCATTAAAAGGGCTTTTTTTTAAAGCTATTTTAAAAATTAATGAAGATTTTACTTATGCGATACATAACGTCGAGTTAGAAAAGTGGGAATTGATTTGTCAACAACTTTTTTGAAATTTTATTATAGTACGATCAAAACAAAAATACATGTTAAAAATGATTGGTGCTTAGGATATAATTATGTAATACACGATTGAATCGAATATAAATGTAAATAATAACTAGTCAACGTTGGCTGTACATAATACAAGTTAGTAAGAGCAAATATAAGCATGAGTGAAAATATCAGATTACTAGTTGTACTGGTATTCTGCAGTACTTGTAGAAATTAATTCAGTGTCCAGAAATACTAAAATGGGTTTTAAATATTGATTGGTATGTGTTTATGTGCGTATTTTGGTATTTTTACGCAAAACTTCACTTCAGAGAGTGAATTTAGTTTAATTTTTTCTGTTGACAACTAAATTTGTGAATACTAAATATTCAATTACTATCAAGAAAATGCATTTAGTAGATATTGCATTAGAATTTCGATGCAGATAATTTAATTTAAAAAATATTATATTTGTTTAATTTTGGATGCTAAAGTTAAAAAGTTATTTTATATGTTACCATCTTAAAACTGAAGTGGTAATCTATGAAGTGTAGATTGAAAAAAAAAAAAAGAAAAGTGTGGCGTGATTTCTACCTACGTCTGAAAGTTAGGCAAGGTGCTCATAAATTTCAACATCAATGTGTCCCTTCTGATTTGGAGAAGTATAAAGACCAGCACAGAAAAGCGCAGCGCGATCAGAAGAAAGCAGATCGAAGTACACATAAAGCACAAAACACACAGGAACAGAACAAAAAACGATGGCAGCTCGCTTTTAAAATTTAATTTCAAAGTTCTGGTATTGGCATTTTGTTTGTGCTTGAGGTTTCTTGTTTAACAGCAACAATATGCAGTTAAAAAAATTCAAAATAAGAATTAAGTTTACAAGTATTGGATTTTACGACATGGGCTGAAAGAAAAAGAGGGGGAAAAAAGAGAAATTTAATTACGCAATTTCCTATGTGCTTTCAGTTAAAACCAATATTTTTTAAATTAATTATTTAACATTTGTTCTGCAATTGTGCAAGCAATTCTGTTTGAGGCGTTATGTTAGATTCTAACTTTTAACGTTATTAAAAATTAATTTTAATTTTATAAAAGTTGTATTTTGTTTACTGTAATTTTTTTTATAGCAGCAAATAAATATTCCATTAGCACTGTTTACACACAAGTTTGTAAATTTATTTCGGAAATCTAAAAATTGCAATTTAGAAGAAAAAAAAGCATGACAAAAGAAGTCGTGGTATTGGAAAAGAAATCTATTTGTGTCTTGTTGCAGTGTTTCTTTGGTTATAACTTTTTTTCTCTTCCAAGATAAAAAAAGATGACCATGTTTTGAAGTGTACGATGAAAAGAATAACACGATTCCTGATAATCAAATCAAAGTGTGTGGAGTGTGATATGAATTATAATTATTACGTGCCAATAAAATACGACGTTGGATCATTAAATTATTTAAACTTAATTGATTCATTGATTTTAAAATACAAACATTGAATTTCATTTTCCGCCACAAACTTAGATATATATTCAATTTTGTCCTCATTCAAATTGCATTTGCAGGAACTTTATTTTATTTACATAAAAAATAATTTTTATTTAGACAATCGAAGTGGCTATTGTGCTTGGAAGCCGACACGCTATCCTTTTTTTGCTTAAATCCGATTTACAAGACGGCTGGGCAATTTATTTTTGCTTCTTTATGAAATTTTATTCAAATACATATAAATATACATTTTTATTTTTAATCCGATTTTTGGTTTTTGAAAATAAGATTTAAAATATCTTTAGGGATTGCATGAAATTATTCTACAAACAGCAACATGTTTCTTTGTAGCTTTTGAATGTGATGACATTCAGCTTTAGTGCGAATTTGAGATTGTTGAAAGGGGGGAGAAATGTTGAGATTGACTTTTGAGTGTGCAATTTTTTTTGCCACACGAAGCAGAAATTCTGAAAGGTAACGACAGTTTTGTCAATGAGTGTTGGTAACGGAAGATAAAGGATGAATTTAAGGTAGTGGTTGGGCCTAACTTTAAAATGAACTCAGTTTGGTGCAGTTTGTTATTTATTAGGTAGTTGAGTTGATCTCTGTGCCATGTGCGATATGCTAAATGGCTACAAAATGAATGACAGATGAGAATAGTGTGATAAGTGCCCTTTTATGCTCTAAATTAAATGTGTAATGAAAGCAGCAGCCTTAATGTGTTGAAATGGGACCCCCTCACTTAACTCACAGGATTAGGCCTAATGGAACTGCGTAGTTGGCTTGATGAAGTGTGGATTTAATAAATGGAAAATTATCAGTTTATAGGCTGAATCAAATACTACTCTTATTACATGTATTGGCGTGCATTAACGCGCATTTGTAATACACTTATTGTATAAATTAAAGAACCTAAATTTGCATTATTACAAACTATATAGGTCGTCTACATTGATGGCTAAAACATTGATTTCCCGCACCAACTGCGATCGATACTTTGTGTTCTTTTTTATTTGTGTTACCGAATGTTAGCCAATGCTTTGAAAAATATTTTATTTGTTAGATTTTCAGCAACACTATGTTATACTTAGCATAATGTACCTACCTTACTTTTGTTATTCAAAAGTAGAAATGTACAGCATTTTTTGTAGTAAATTTAATAACTTAGATCTTGATGATTTTATTGGCAGAGTTTTACTATAACTAAACACAGTGCCATACGTTACAAAAATGGGAATTAAAATGTCAATGATATCTTGAGACTTTTTGATATATTGTTTGGTCCACTTGAATTTTGATCCAGAGCTGAAAATCCGGTTTCGTAGCGTCATACTTTGGTAAACAAAACAGTCACCAATTTACATCTTGGCGTTTTCCAAAGTACCTAAACTTACTTCCAGAACTCATGTCAGTTCAGTTGCGGATATGCCAATCCAGATTTACTTGTGCAAGTTGGAGATAGATGGAGCTAGATGGAGATTTAACCGTGACTCTGCCAACGCTTAAAGGTCACGCAGAGCTCAGCGCAAGAAATTGAAGTTGGTGCAATACATTGTTGTGATTGGTTCGGACAGAAAAAGAGCTTCGCCATAGCATTTCAAACAGATTTCGTAATTTAAACTAGGTGCATTGCTTATAAAAAAATAGAAATGCATTCTACTTTGCTTAATAAACTGAAAAGTTGGAACTACGGTGTAGCCTTTCGCCGAATGCATTTAAAATGTTGCGTATTCATTTTGTGTCAATTTTGACATTATAATTGAGAAAAGCGATAAAGAGAACCAACTTTTTTTTATTACAATACCTTTAGAAATGATAATATCTACCAACCAATAGAGAAAGAAGTCCCAAAAAAGGACTGCACGCGTAGTGCTACACAGTAAATCATTGGTAAATCATGACGTCATTTAATAGTGAATATTTAACGATATTTAAGCTTAAACTTGAAAATTTAATCAGCGTTCAAGCAATGTATTTTTGTTTGTGGAGAGTGCAAGAATGATTCAAAAGAAAAAATATTTCTAAACTTGTAGGTACAATTTTAAAAAAATTGAACACAAACAGAATTTGAAGAAAAAAAATGAGTTTTTTTGCCTGGGTACACAACACCAAAAATAACAAGAAATATTGAGTATGCTAAGACGAACCACGCATAAAACATGTTTCTCGTTGTCAAATGAAGCTAAAGGAAATTTAGGTTACCATCTAGAGTCATGCAGACCAAGTGCACCAAATGATTTTATTACTTGATTGTCTGAAATTGTTATAACCTTAAGGTGACAAGTTAATTAACTATAGACGCGTTTAAATCAATTTAAATAACTTAACTTTTTCATCTTAACTGTGACGTGATGTTTCTGATCATATATGGGCAAAAATAAGACAATTTTTAATTTATTTATTTATGCTTCTTCTAACCTAGCGAATAAACTTTAAAAACTGTACATTCTGAAAATAAAGGGGGAGTAAAATTGGTATAATTTTTCACTTTTTAAAAATGTTTCCAGAGCGATATTTAATGAAATTTTCAATTTCCAGCAGAACATTTTCAGTGCTAAAAGTTTTAATCAATACCGGCATGCATTTATATGCGAGAAAAATTTTTAAATAAGAGTTCAAATTTTTGAAAGACAATTTCTGCTGCAAAAGAAAATGAGATTGACAATGTGAGATCTAACGTGGTGTACGAGATTGGTCACAAAGTAAAAGAAAATAAAAAAAAAGTAGCTACTAAAAAAAATCTGCCAAGGAATATAAATGATACAAATCTCTCCTGGTTGATAAGAAGAGTTGGACGGATTACATGGAAAGAACCAGGCCTCATTAGAAGACAAGATAGCAAAGACAAGAGGTTTTTTTTTATATAGAAAAATTGTTCTTTTTTTTTTACTAACTAATCTGGAAAAATCTGCTGCTCCCGTTTCTTTTTTACTGTGGAAATTTCACATACTACAAATTTGTCTTGTTTTAATGATAATGACTATTTGGGATGAGAAGATTTAAACCGAAAATCCAAATAAAAAAATTGACAAATAAAATAATAATAATATTCCTAATTTGGCTTTATCTAATGGCTACCAAACAATATGTGCTTTCAATCTACCATAGATAGTAACCACAGCAATGCATCTTTTGATTGAGCATTATTTTCAATCATGATGTACATCTGCAAACAATAATTCAGCTTTAAGACAAATCTATAAGTAATAAAAAGATACTTAACATTTGCTTATGTATCTTATGTATCTTATGTATATCTTTTAGCTTGTTAGCTGCGTACTTTTAGCAGTGATTATGTTAATAAATGATTTTCATTCCATCCAAAAGACATACGGCCCAAAAGATAAAGCTTTCATGTTTGAAGGCACAGATTGAAAGAACCTTAACTGCACGACAGCTTTATGAAGATGAAACTGCAGGTCTACAAAATACCAATTAAAGACGGATCTCGGTGTCCACGACCTCATACATTGTTGCAGCACCATTAAACTGCAGGCTACAGCTCCTTTTCCATTTTTCCAATTTTAAGTTCTTAAAGCAGACTGCACAACATTTTTGAAGAAATTACACTGACTTGTGAGTTATTTTTTTTAGGAAGCTTTAATTTCCAAAATATAAAATTTGTATTCAATTATAGATTTTATTTTAAATTATATAATGACTTATTAAAGTATTGATTTAAAATAGATTATTCAACAAACTAATCCACTTGATTTTATTAACGTTATCTCCAATATAATATATTGTATAAATGCATCTGCAGTAGACATGCGAAGCTATTGCAAAAGTTGTGGTATTTACCAAATGACGCATCGCCTTAATAAGCGGACACTCGTTCAGTCATGCTTGGCTAAAGCGATTTGAAGTGACGATGCCGATATGAGAAGAAACGTGAGGCGGCAATCCCATCAACACCTGCGACGACTTGACTCCCCTCTGCGAACTCGGTGACTCTTACTCATTCTATTGCTATCCCTTTGCAATAATTTTGCCTATTTATGTCACAAATGGCCAATAAATAGATGGTGGTAAATTATTAAATACACAAACGCATATTCCTAAAGCCTGCACGCCGTAATTTACAAAACAACAAGGAATATCTAATGATCATAACGATTTTCGATATGAGAAAGCAACAAAATGAGAGAATGCAAATTGTATTACAAAATTGCATTAGTATTTGTAACAGGATGAGAAAAATCAAATTCATTACAATTAATAACTCTCCATTTGTAAACTGCAAAATCTTTTTCGTTTGATGTCGATTTGGTACACACAAATACACACAACGATGCAACCGCTTCTATTTCCAATTGATTTATTCCAATTAAATTCTCTGATTGCACTATGATGGTTGAATGTCCTGGTTCATTGACTAAACGATAGACAAATTTACAAAAAGAGCTCAACTTCAGAATTAAACGAACCTATTCATGTCTCTTATTTCAATAAATCATTCGGAAATAATATTTTTCTGTCATATTACTTGCACTTGATGCGATGCATTTAAATGAGAAGTGGTTTAAAATTTATCTTACGAAATAATGATGACTTAATCGTATTCAATTCTTCGCGCAGGGAATTCGCCCGACCGCGACATTGTATCATTAATGGGTAATAAAGCTCCATTTAGAGTTAGAGTAAGAATTGGAGCCGAGGATAGGAAAAGCTTAAAACGATGCAATTTTTTTCATTTGGCTGAGAAGAAAGGTTGGCTAAAGTGTTAAAACCTTGCATGACCCGTGCGTGCGAATTCAGGAAATGGGAAATTGGCATTTTTGACAATGAAAGGATAATTAAAGAGTGTGAGCTATTTTAAACACATTTGATTGGTAATTTTAATGAAAAAGGTCGTGGTACCTTAATTATAGGTTCTAATAATTGGGCATGGCATTTTTATTTTTTTTAAAATAAAAAAAAGGTTGAAAGTATTTTGACGAATTTTCATTGACACACAGGACATTTTCTAATTTTTTTTTATAACGCATTCATTGTAATTATTACGATTAATTTATGATTTTAAAATTAGTTGTGACAATGCCAAATTATACCAAATTACAGGAAGTTTTAAAGTGTCCTCCAGTTGAATATTTTCCAAACGATTGAATCGAGATGTGCGAGGTGCTTAATGGTGCCTGTAAAAATGGCATTTGACCTTTTCCAACTTTTTGAAAATAAAAATAGTTTCAATTATAAAGTTGAGTAGAGCACAAGGTGTTTGCTAGCAAACACTTGTTTTGAATTAGATTCTAAGCTGCTGGCCTAGTTAAGAATGCGAATGGGTAAATTGACAAAGTTAAGACCAAGGTGGTTTTAATTTTCAAATGTAACTATTGAAAAGCCTTAATTAAATCCTGGTTTAATTATCTTGCAATTATTTGTAAAACGAGTTGGAGTCAATTATTTACTTAATTAAATATCAAGGAAACTTAATTAATTTTAAGTAAATTTAATTAAATTTAAGCAAATTTAATTAAATTTACCCAAATTTTTCTCCATATAAAAGCACATTCAGCAGAGAAATATGGTTTTGCGCCACACCCTTTGTGAAATTCTAAATATCATAATTAGTACCGAAAAAGAATTTTTTTTTTTGGGGGGGGGGGCTAACAAATAAATTTTACTGCTGTATTATGCTAAAATGAATGAGGTAAATGCAGGATGATTTGTGTATAATTTTCCCTTCATTTATTAGATAAGAACACTGACATTATTAGTAGTGTGCTGTTGTATAAAAGCTTTGTTTGCTTTCCCTTTAGAGAATTCCGAGTGTGAAATGGAAATGAGATAAGCAGTTGAACGTGTTTAAGTTCAAGGTAATCAATTTATTTAAGTTTATGTGTAATTTGAAATAAATTTCCACTTTTATGTTAATACAATACAATTACAATTAATAAAGACATTTTTATGTCCTTATTTATTAACTTTTTTCTTAACTTTTTTCTTCTTATCTGCATATCTATTGTTTACAATGCGTTTAAGGCAACCGATGTATATAAACAAAATTAAAAAAAAAAATAATGTGGTTGAGGCTTTTTGTAATGTTGTGACGTGAATCATGCATGTAAATAATTCATGCAGTAAGTATGTGCTAGATCCTCGTGTACTTATTTTAGCATCGTTTTTAGGAAACTAATTTCTTTTTTATTATTATTTCTTTTATTATTTTTTTTTCCATTAAGAGTTAGTTTTTTTTTTAATTTTCCAATTTTGCGGTTTGTTAAGCCCATTTCAGGTTTGGCCTTTGATGTGTGTTTCAGAAAAGAAAAATGATTGACATTTCAATCGAATCTAATTAAGGAAAAGCCCAGTAGTCAAATTGCCGAGACTTAAGGGAGGTGCGTGTGATGTGCGTGACTACTAAGATTGCCCTTTACATTTCCCTCCTCCAATATCCTCTGTATAGAATTTACGCTTGAGATCAGTCCTAGCAAACAACAGTCATAAGCACAATTGTGACAATACTCATTATCGCACATGGTACTGCGATGACGTCACAGAATTGCAGGGATGAATGTGTAATTTTACCTCGTTTCTTTTTATCTGTATATTCTTTGTTATTAGAAATTTGAAGGGAACTTTACTGATCACGCGATAATAAAAAGATCAATAAAATAAATATTACATATCACGTCAGATTATTTCATATTAAGTAAAAAAAAAAATTTTATTTTTATCAGTGATTAATGTTCTTAATAATGAAATTAATGATTAATGATGCAATGTTTTATTTTGTTTTTTAAAAATTTTTTTAGGTCGAAAAGTTTCAACTTTAGGTATGATTCTTTTGTTACAAATCAAGTACATATAGGCTCAAAGAACATGAAGTACACGGTTAGCGTGTGTTCACCTGAGATGATCTGTTCTTCAAGAAAAGGTAAAAGTGTCTTGGGAAAAGGTATCTGACTGTGAATCGCTCAATAAAATTCAGCCTCGAGTCGTTTGTGAGCCACACTTTAAAGTGAAGTATTCAGTGGTCATCAACTCATGTCGCTTTTTGACCTCTTTGATTTTATTTTTTTTTATATTTTAGATGAAATGTACAACGGTGTAACATTTTAAGGTCTTTACTTAGAAAAAAACGATCGATTATAATTCAATATATAGTTTTCATAAAAGATTTATACATTAATTTAATTTAATTTTTTTTTTTTCTTTATAAAAAAATAAGCTTCGATTTAATACATAATTTATACCTGAGATCGGTTTGTAATTTCATTTTAACTCAGCTGTACCGCTGCTGGGATCTTTATATCATTAGTGTATTAAGAATTTTTTGGCTAGAAAGTCTAATAAATTTCTAAATTTCCAAATTAAAGCGTTAGAAGGATAAGTTTAAAACTTTTGGTCTAAAATATAGCAAATCTGTGAAGGTAAGAAAGCTAATTAAACGATTAGTCACAAATTATCAATTTTTCTGCTATTTGGATCAAGTTTGGACATTTATTTAGCAGGAAGTTTTGTGATTTTGGCGAAAAAATGTGAATAAAATGTCATGACAAAAGCTTTTTTTTTCTTCGCCATTTTCACTTGGTTAGACCAATATTGTAGAGAGTATATATGTTGATCTCAAGCTGAAAGTGGTTGATAAAAGTGATTTTAGCTATGGTATATGGCTTTTAATCAAGAATAAGATAACTCATATACAATACGACATGCAGTAAGTTTCCCAGCCATCAGGCAATAATTGCATGAAGCAACCCTCTCCTTCTCGGCTCTCCAAACAATACAGTTATGTTATTTTCTCGTGATTTTTTGCCATTTTATAAATTTTTTTTCATTTTTTCAAAATATAGTGAAAAATTACATTTTAAAAAGACAAACAATAAGATGTTTTTTATCTTTTGTTCCTACAAGAAAAGGAAAGTAGCATGAACTTTACTATTCACAGACTGAATGCACCTTCAGCTCAAGGCAGCAAGGAAAGAATCTGATTAAAAATAAGCAAAAACTCATCACGCAGTACGGCTGGTAGTCCTGATTGAGCAGTCGTGCGATTTAATTATGATAAATGATTATAATTAATGGGTTTGCACATTGTTTACATTGATTAGGCATTCATCACTGACTAAATAAACCCATCCAAAAATCGTGCAACGATTAGACTGATGAGAATGACGCATGCTTTCGCAATCAATCATAGTTGTATTGTAAATGAATCCTGATAGCGTAATTGAATGATTAAGAGTACAATCACATTTACAAAGATAACACTGTGCACAGTAATGATTTCATTCGTCTTCACTGATGACTGTTTCTGAAATGACCCCCAGCTATAATAGACTTTTGTCATTTTTTTTCATTCTTTTTTTTATACATCTTCTATAAAGGTTTCTATATTGCTTCTTTTTTTTTTTGGTCATTTGGTGTAATGACAGTTCGTCGATTTACTTTTTTGTCATTTTATATATAAACTTGACCATACTCAATGGCCTAGGATGACTGATAGCTCGTCATTTCTAATATACAGCTTAAAAGTCATCAATCAAAGTAAAGAATCCACCATCTGATGGATCCATTATCTTTCAGCCTTTAGGGTTTGTCGTAAAAACTGATAGTTTGGATTACTTCGAATACTAAAGAAGCTAATTAATTTTTTCGTTTTAGTTTTTCAACTTTGTATTTATTTTAATTAAAATAGCTTATTTTCTGAGCAATTCTAATGTTTAGATTAGAGATTCTAATGTTTAGTATGTGATTTGGTTAGAAAAAAAAAGGGATAAGGGGAAAAGAAAAACACAGCATCAGTTGTCAGCTTTAATACCGACTGAGGCCTTAATTTGAGTGCTACTTGATGCTAAGGGCAGAATCAATTAAACAAAAGGCAAATTAAAGTCTTTGAAGTTAAATAACAATTCTTTCACATTTCTTTTAAAGTTGAAACTCCAAATTTACTCAATAATATAAAAACAATTCTCCCTTTAAACATTTGGTGGATATTGGTATTTCGGCAACTGCCGGTTCACACAATGGACTGAAATTTCTCATAAGGATATGCATGCAATACAATATTTTCTTAGTAATGTTTCTCCCCTGAGAATTTACAACAAAGGACAGTACATTAAATATAGGAACAGATTTGCTGATTCTCGCAATAAATGGCGGGTAATAAGAGAGAGTTACACCGACCCGAAATTAGTCTTAACATTACTAGCTATCAGACAAGCCGCCGGATCATGGACCTATGGTTTAGTCTACTTGCTGATAACGGCGCAATTCGTCCGAAATGGAAGCCAGAAGCTGTTCTGAATCTTCCCACGTTTGAACTAATTTTGTATTTTTATTTATCACTCAATTTAAACCACTTGAGATGATCAAATTGAATAAATAATGCACATTTAATTTTTTTAAATAAATCTAAATTTCAAAGGAACCAAAATATCAAAGTGTTAAAGCAGAATAAAAATAATTAAATATATAAAAACATTATATAAAAACATATAATTTTAGTACGTCTGAATTTACGCTTAAAAACTTGTAATTTCATCCACACATAGGTATACGTATCGTTAGCAATTTCTAAAGCAGGTGTTTTGATAACAGGTATAGAACTCGCTCAGATGGAAATCACGCGAACCTTTTTTTGTGCGAATTTATTAGTTTAGGCAAAATAAATAAATTTAAAAAAAAATAATTTCTGTATTCAAACATCAGGTGACACAAATAGTAATCTCAAATATTTGTTTTGGCTTGGTGTGCGATGGAGGTCAAGTAAATGTTGTCTTAATGATTTTTTATTATTTATTTATATTTTGTTAAATTCTTTTCATATTGCGCTTTGCTTTTTACGTGTTTTTATTAGTTTTCCTGTGTGCGATCAATGGTCGATAGTCCATGAAAACGTGCCTTTCTTTTTAGCTAGCTACAGAATGTCAACAGCCGATTCGCTTGGTTTGATAAAGTAAGCGACCGTCTTCGATCATTTTATCTTGTAACTCAGTTGGTGGTTAGTCTATTTTGCCATATGTCGGCTTCTCATTGTAAAAGTTTGTGGATACTCAGCGGGTATCATCATCAGGGAGAAATATTCTTGTGTGTAAAAAAAAATTGGACACTTGCCAAGTATCCATGAGGGAACAGCTCAAATGTCGAAAACTTATTGCCCACAAAAGTTTTAGCGCCATAATACTAAAGGCAATAAGCCAAGTTTAGAGTTAGTTCTCAAAGTTATAAGTAATACTGGAAAGTTTGCTTATGTGTTCTGGAGGCAAAAATATTAAATCTGTTTTATTGTTTTCTACCATTTGGTCTATTTACCAGAAAACCAGTCATTGTGAAAAGCATTATCAAAAATTATATACCATAAGTGATATTGGTGCAATTTTTCCCTTTTAGAACGACCACATAATGGGAGCAAATGCGGGCTGCAAAAACAATGTTTTGCACCATCTGTCCATTCGGATCTGCAGTTAGATATAATTGCATGATGGTTTTATCTGTACATTTGGGCTCTAAGAAACAGTATTTATTATAATATTTTTTTAAAAATATATATATGTTTATATTTGTTTGTTTATTTTTTAAGTACTCAATTTTTAAAACGAAGTTGTACTTTCCGAATCATTATGCACATTGGCAAAACCCTCCGGAATACAGGATGAGGTATGGATACAAAAGTTAGGCGAGTGGAAAGGTTAGCAATGCGGTTGGATGGCCTTCTCTGACAGATTTGTGTCGAGGGAAGATCGTATCTTGCAGAGCACCATCTCGCCTCTTGCTGACTTGGCATGCGCACTGTACACAGCACTAGAAACGGTTGGCTGAGCATGTTCACCAGCTGATGGATGACGATTCAAAATATTACGTCAGCAATTTTGGGAACGGGAAGTTAAACATTTAAAATACTCGTATATATCCTTCAAATTAAACTGCCCTATAGGTTAAGTCCCGCACAGCCTGACAAGAGCTAAATATCTAATTAGTCGTAATAATAATTGAATTACTGGGTAGGTGTGGTCAAAATAGATTCATATCTAGGTACAGTATATTTTTGTTAATTGTTTTGTACAAAACAACGGAAATGCAAGGAAAATGAACTATACGGAAAACATGATTTTTTGTTTTCAAATGCAACTGTTATATTCGGCAGTAGAAGCATGTTTGAGCAGTTTATTTTGAAACCGAAACACATACGTTGCTATCACTTGACATGAGTTGAAAAGCAAATCTAAAAAAACTAAAGCCAAAATACAAAATAGGAAGAAATATTATAAAACGTTTCTCCTATTATATTTTCAAATGCAAGTGTTGAATTAATATTTTTAATTAAACTACAGAGGGTTTAATAAATATAATATCAGTTATTTTGTCATACCTTGGGCCAGACAAATCGATATTTTTATTATAAACTTAATGACTTTTATTAAAGAACAGTATGTCATTTCTTTCTGTCATTACACATAATTATAGCCCAGAAAATGTCTACGCTTACTTCAATAGCAGATGACATATTAGACTTTGGAAAAAAATGTACTTTTTTCCAATTTTGTAAAACTAACAAAATAAAAAAATTTTTTTTTTCTTTTATCTTCTTCTTTTTTGCATTACAACTCAGATTTTAAAACACTCTAAATTGATTCAATCTGGCATATTGAATCACATAATATTCATTTTTTAAAATATAAAAAAAAAATGAAATAAAAAATAAAAATCGAAATTTTGTCTCTGGGCTGTATGAGAGATATTAGTGCATATTTGTCTGACTTATTGATATTTTGATGATGACTTTCATTTCTTTCCACCACTGGAAAAAAATCCATCAAACGTGGGACCAAAACTCATTAGGGAGTGGCATTGACGAAATGAGGTTCTAAAACAATGTGCAAAACGCTTAGCTACATATGGACGGAACTAGTATACTGAACCCTATACAGTTTTTTTTTTAATAAATAAAAAACGAACAAAAAAAATTAATTAAAATAATAACTTTCAAAAAAAGGTGTCGTGTGGTTGAATTTGCAATGATCAGATTGAGTCATTACTGAATTGTATACATTGTAATGGGACTGCTTGTATACGTGCGAGTTTGGTGTTGTGAGTTCGATTATCCATTCTGCTCAGGTTGCAATACAATGTGTGCTAAAGGCGGACACAGAGAACATTGCAGAGCTACCGAGAACACAAAACTACCATCCATTAGCCAGATTAAATGAGTGGAGATTGCATTGCTTCTATCTGCAGTCTGACTTTTAGCCGCAGCCAAAATCCGCCCACATTTGCCTCTATTACCTGCACATGTGTCTTGGTGCCTTTTACCTGATAATCAACAAAATGGTACACAACTTTTTTATGTCTGACATTATACCTTGCACAGCGATGGCGTACAAAAGTGAGTTGTATTGATTCTCCATTGAAACTCTAAAAATGCTAAACTAATTATCATTTACCAAAAAGTTGTTGAATGATGTGCACATAAACATCCACAATGTGTACGGTAATTTAATAATTCATTTCGGGAAAAAAAATATTAAAAAGTAAAATATTGGATGAGGATGAAATTTGTCATTTATTAAGACAAATTTTCTTACCATCCCTCGGCGAAGTGGATTGAGTCCTGAGCCGACAAAATGAACAAAGAAATCATTGCCATGAAAGGACTCGCTCTTATGATGTCGGAAGAAAGAGACAGGAAAGATCTATAATGGGATTTGGGATTTAGCAAGAGAAGATATGGTTAAAAAGCAGAGAGAAAAAAATTGAGGCTAAACAGTCAAGTATAAAAAAAGATTAAGTTTACATTAGTTCACGATTGACGAATTTGGAATTGCTATTTTTCTTCGGTCAACTACTTGTCTATGTGAATTTTTAACCAATTCCCGGGAGATGTCAATGTTTGAAGTTTTATCATGGAATGAAAGATGAAAAATTCATTAAATGGGAATGACCTTCATGTCATGAGGTCCATCAAGGAGTCACTGAAGCCAACAATCGATCAACTTGATGAAACTAGTCTCGTAGTTAACATTTTTTTAAATGCAAGAAAAACCGGAAGTTGCGAATATGCGTGCTTAAAATGGGTCGGAAAAATTTCCACCCCAAACGCCCATTGATTATTTATTTATCAGTAACAATAATAGAAATTAGATTTTTTATTTTGTAAAATTTTTCTTGCATATAAATGAAGAAGATCAATTTCATAAATATGATTGTCACTGAAAGTTTTCTATACGCTAAAAGAACTAAAAAAATTTAAATATCTTACCGTTTTCCCCCAAACATAACGCCATGGCGTTATGTTCGAAAATAATTTCAAAAATGATTTTTTTTTTTAATCATTATAGGGGAAATTCGAATAGAACAGCATTTCGAATAATACGCCATGGCGAATGATAGACCATGGCGCATTATTCGAAATGCTGTTTTATTCGATTTTTTGATTGAAAAAATCATTAACACTACCACAAAAATAACAAATAACACAAAAAAAAACAAAAGAAAAATAAGAAATTAAAATTATAAAATTAAAAATAACAAAAAAAGGAAAATACAAGAAATACATTTTTAAAAAAAATTTAAACAAAATAAAAAATTTTTAAAAAAAAATGAAAATAAATAGAAAAAAAAAAATTAAAAGAAAATTAAAATAATAATCTTGCTACTCATTTCCTACACTATAACGCCATGGCGTTGTAATCGAATAGAACGCTACCCTGGCGCTCTATTCGAACATAACGCCATAGCGTTATGTTCGGGGGAAGACGGTAGTTAGGCCTATGATAAATTGCAAAACTTGTACCGCCTTAAAATCACCAGGGTAGAAAATTTTCTCTGTGGCAGCAAATCGAAGCGATTCGGTATTATAAGAAACATACATAAATTCTATCAAATCTTTTTAGCACCAGCCAAAATGATGGCATTTAGATGTAGAGAGTATGGAGTGTATAGTTATTGTAAGATTTTTTGTCAACAAATGAAGTTTGTAAAATGTATGCTCTGATTTTAGGTTTAGATTTCGCCCTGTTTGGTTATGAAAATATCTTATAAAGTTGCGGTTTTTTAAAGGATGGAGAGGAGGGAAGAGTCGACGCTTGATTTCGAGATGTGTGCGATGAGACGAAAGATAAACACACTTTGCATGAATCTTTACAGTGGCGGAGGTTTGAAGATGTTTTTTATTCTTTTGAAACAGAAACATTTGAACATGTAAAAGCAAAACGGGGTAGAAACCTGTCAACAAATGTAAAATGAAATTTTACTTCACAAATAATTTTATTTCATATTTGTTCTGACGAAAATATTTACTTTGATAGTTAAAACGGTTTCGTTTTATGTCCTTTGAATTTATTTCGTAAAAATGGTAATGTGATAGACAACTAAAAAAAGTTTTTAGGGTGTGTCAGTTTACAGAGAGCTGCACTATTGGCACGCCCTATAGCTGACAGTTTCTTATCTTATCTGTACAGCGAAATAAGGAATCGTGATTTAAATTAAAGAATTAATTTTATTTCGAGTGTATTTTTGTGTGTATTGCGTTAGTGAATTGCGTGACTCTTCTCCCCCTTTTTCCTGAACTTGTTTCCGTCGTGAAAGCGATTATAAATACAGATTAGGAGCCACCAACTGAGCTAATGATGCAGTTTGGGGGTTTAATTTTTTATCATTGATTACTTGAAGATGGGAATTACGCGAGCTAGGGCATGATAAGGTCTTGCATTTTTAACATGCAGCACCTGGGTTTGCGATTAATTCATTAATTGTCAAGATTACAGCATGCACTTATAGTTCAGAATTTTGAGAAAGTTTAAAAATGTATGCAAATATTATTATGAAAAGTAGAACCAACATAAGTCTGTCAACACCTTTGGCATTATATAGTTGATGCTTGCAATTTTTTCAGACTATTTTAGGAGTAGTTAAATTTTTTAGGGATTGGAATTGAAGATGAAAAAAACAACTTTTTCCAATCACAATAACTAAGTTAACAGTTGATTTATTAAAACGGTTTTACCGTTGCAATATAATTACCGTATATATTCGCGTATAAGTCGACCCTGACTTAAAACGCGTCAAGAAGCGTATAAATCGATCCCCTAAATTTTATTTTTTTATTTTATTATTATTTGTTTCGATTTATGCGAGGGTCAATAGCCAGCCATTTTAAGTATTAAAAAAAAAAACTAAAAAAAAAGTAATAAAATGAGTATATACGGTAAACGATATACTATACCCGGTAATTGTTTAAAGCAATATAATTGATGAATGTTGCAACAATTTTTATTAAATAATCTAATTCGATGATTGATGCAACAATTGTTTTTCTGGTTAATAAAAAAAAAATCTTGAAGAATGATTCAACAATTCTTTTTTTTTTACAATACAAATTGATGAATGATGCAACAATTTTTTTTTTTTAAAAAAAATCAATACAATTGACGAATAATCATTTTAACAAACGAAAAGAAAGATTTTTCTTCTTCATTTTTAAATAAAAATGGCTTCTTCATTTTTAAATAAAAATGGCTTCTTCATTTTTAAATAAAAATGGACTATTAGTCAACCTAAGGCCAATTGTTTAATAGTCCCAAATATTCAGAAACTCCCTACTATCTATTTCGCAACAAGCTTCCCACTTCAATACAAGCTTAATTAAAAATTGATATGTCAACTATGGTTACAAAAAGCTTAATCAGAAACGACGATAAGCAAATGCAAATATAGAAGTCTAGTGCTAGTTTTTAATTCCCTCCCCTTCTTATTTTGACATAAAAAAACAGCTTTACACATGTGTTTAAATGTCCACGAGTAATATTCAATTCATTCACCAGTTTAAATTTTGCATCAAGCCAAAATTTTCCACCTGACTGACCCAAATTTAAACTCTTTATTCAATTAGCAAATGACTTGATACTAGGTCAAGTTGAATGTCCTATTGTTCTTTAAACTGAAGTAATAAGGCTACAATTTCTTACTTTAAGAGGAAGTTTGTTCCACTTGGTGCGCCTTTTGGTGTATCGACGTTCAAAGTTGTCATCCCAAAATTCTTTATATTTAGGGTCGAAATTGAGTGTCTCATAAGTTTTACTTGTGCTGATATCGACCTGTGCAAGACTCATAATTGGGCACATTGCCCTTGCATTCTCTTCATACACTTGATGCTCATCCACGTCGTTCCATGTTTTTTTCAGCCAACCTGAATCTTCTTTTCCGGTTCGAGAGACACTCAGTGAAGAGGAACCACCCGAATTAACGAAATACATGTAGAGCAAAATGGAAAGGACTGCCGCGCAAACCACCACGTAACGCAAAGTACCTCGACGGAGGAACACCCTCATGTTGTGAGAAACGGCGCTCACCATTCGCGGAATGCTGGGTAATTGATGTGTCTTGACGAAGGTGAAGATGTGGTTAGAGACGCGGGCGTTTCTCCATTAACCGGGTGCGGCGACCTTCATGGCCGACGGATGCAGACTCCTCCTTCACAGATGACCTCGGAGAGCGTTCATTTTCCGCAGCTTACATGTGGGCGGAGCGTCTCAGGTGAATCGTTGATGTCGGACGGTGCACAGGAATGAGAAATTGCGCCGATAGACTAGTGAATCTCAGCTCTGCTGTTTGCTATGTAGGTCCAAGCAAGATTGTGAGCAGCGCGGCGCATGCGCTGGACGAATGGAGTCAATATTCGAAACGCGAGAAAGGTTGAGTCGATTTTTCGTGCCTGTAGGGGAGAGAGGGGTTTTACACTGCATTGTGACGCCCTCTGCGGTCAACCTTATTGACATGATTTTCATCCACTTTTTAAACCGGATGTTGTAGAGTGATGATGTTGGGCTTACTGCAGAGTGATTGATCTGGATTGATTTTCTGGCATATGACATTAGAATCGTTTTCTTGGTTAATGGTTATTGGTATGTTAAGGCGGTTGCTGTTTGCGTTCTGTCAAAATGATATCATTTAATTCATTTTTTCTTTTTTCTTCTTTTTCTTCTTCATTTGATCTTTTTATTTTAGTTTATATACTTGTAGTTGACATATTGTTAGGCAGCTGGTCGAGAATTGATTTGCTTTTGGCATAACGCTATATGGGATTGTTCTGTTTTGGTTATTGCTCATTATTGCTTGGAAATCTGGACATATTTTAACATATATGACATTTGAGGGCTGACATTTGAGGGCTGTCAGTTGGGCCTCTCTTGAAGTCTTTGAGGTTCGATGTATATGCCCACGAAACAAGAAAATATCTAAACAACATTTTTTACAAACATTCGAAATGTTGATTCAATATAAGAATGTCATTTTTCATCAACTTTTTTTCAACATTCAAACATAACAAAATGTTGATTTAACATTAAACAAATATTGCATATCAACAACCGATAATTCCACTGTTTGATTGCTGTATCAAAATATTGATACAACATCCAATGAATGTTCATTAGATGTTGTATGAATATTTTGATACAACAATCAAACAGTGGAATGAATGTTCATTAGATGTTGTATCAACATTTTGATACAACAATCAAACAGTAGAAATATCGGTTGTTGATATGCAACATTCGTTTAATGTAAAATCAATGTTTAATGTTATGTTTGAATGTTGAAAAAATGTTGATAAAAAAAGACATTCTTATATTGAATCAACATGTTGAACGTTTGTAAAAAATATTTTCTGAATGTTTTTTTGACTTGGTCTTGTTTCGTGGGTATATAGTGGTCAACGCATCTGACCGGCAATCAGGGAAGCTGGCGTCGATTCCCAGTTGTGATGTATTTTTTCTGTTATGGATAAGGTCGATATAATTACTTGCCTGGACTGTTGATTTTCGACATACTATACTTAAATTATTTGAAATCAACACAATAGGAGCATTCAACTTTTCCTAGGCGTCTGAGGGTTAAAATGACACCGTTTACTTCCAGTTTTGATAACCACAAAAACGGAGAAGGAAAAGTTGAATGTTCCTAATACAACGGTGGTAAAATATTTTTTGTAATGGTTCATCATATTTTACGTTTTTGGGAGTCGGGAAATGATAAAAAACGATCACAAAATATTGTTGGAAACAGAGTAATGTAACTTACATGTATTCGCTTTTATGTACTTAATTTTTATGATGATTAATCCCAGTAGAATTACTGTATAATTAAGGTTTTTGCGATGGGGGCATAGGGCAAAAGGAAATATGTTAATTTGGCAAAATATTGATTTGAATTTTGTGGTATGTAAATAATAATTTCTGTAAACTGTGAATTCCTTTTATTTTAAAAACCAACTAAAATATTTTATCCATTTTTTCCATCTTTTCATCTTTCCATAATAAACATTTTAAGCAAGTGCAGTTAGAAAACTTGATTATTCATCTGTTACCTGTTGTCGAGTGTGTGTGCGCGCTCGTCTTGAGACACCGGTAATCCCGTGAGATTATTAAAAGTAAAAGGAGTGGTCAACGACTTGAGTAGCCTTAAGGGGAATTAAAAGTTGTGGTCAGTGTGATAATTAGTCTTAAAGTTTAAGACCTTATTTAATATTTGTATAAAAATTGGATAAAAAGATATCCGTTTCCCATTATAAAGCTCAAAAAAGTGTCTACTTTTGGAGATTCGTTATATAGGGCATAATCCATGTGTATAACAGGATATCAGGAACAAAATGGTTTATTATCTTGGAAAATTATTTATTAATTACAAATAAACTCAGGAAGTTTGCTCATCACACATGCTATGAGAAATTAATCCAGTTAATATCAAACGAGATATCAATACACATTAATATCTAATAAAAGAGTAATAATTTATTGGTTTTTAGAAATTACCGTATTTATTTATTTATTTAAATAAATTTTCGTAGATGAAATTGCAATTTGCTTTTTTATACATAATGTTTCGCCTAATCTTTGTTTACTGGAAATTAAATTTTCTTTTTACTTAACGGTGTAACTTTTAACGTCACCCTCTGGACTTGTAAATAATGGTGAATTTTTATACTTTATACAGGTGACTATAACAAGGATGTTTATACCCATTCACGCTTCTTAATGACAGTGCTCTTTTTAAGTCTTATGATTTCTTTCTTGCATCTTATCATAGCAAAATGAAAAGAAGAAAAAAAAGTAAGGATGCTGCGTTTCAGTCTAAATGGTTCATTATGAAACGTAGTTAACGCTTTTCGAGCTCTATGGCATCTGTGCCTGCTTCTTCTAATTGTAGGAAACGGCTTGTCATTTCCGAAATAAGCAGCTGGACATCTTGCGGACTGGGCTCAAAAGGTTCATATTAGTTTAATCCAGTCAAGTGACTAAAGTAGAAACGTTATCACAACTTATATTAAGGTACACTGATTTATGCGCAAATTTCATAATTTTAAAGTAGGTAAAATGATGTATAGGTATAATTATACTTTACCTGGGTAAAGGGAGGAGTCTCTTAATATAACGCCCTCTTGTAATTCCCTGCGGCCAAATTAGCCACGCACCCTAGTGGGCTCTGGTGGGAATAAATCAAGCAACGGAAGTCATAAAGTGGAGCGCCGAGGGCGAGGGCGGCTAGTGATGGAATCGGGCGATAAAATAGGAAATGTGGGAACATATAGTGGTGCTGGATGGGTATATGACGGTGTGATTTACCGTCGGAAAAGGAGATCCCGCGTAAAGCGCAGGAAAATTGTGGAATAAAAAGCACCTGGTCAGGTGTGGGATTTTGGTTTTCGATGTGAAAACTTTATTGGTCCCCTTTCAAAATAAAATGTTGGGCGTTTCCAGGAACAAAAATTTTATTTCTCGAATAATTTATCTAATGTTAGTTTCGGTTTCGGTTTACAACACATGCAAGTAGTTAAAGGTTAAGTGCACTGAGCTGAGTGTAGAGCTTTTATCATAGGAAATGTAGTTTCTCTAAATAATTTGCATAACATCGATAGATACCGGTATATATTGTATTGGGGTGCAGTATATTTCTGCAGCTGGCTCCTTGCGGGAGCTGGTAGGCACGAAGCTGGATATGTTGAAATAAAATAACTAACATAGTTTACTAGTAAAATCGGCAAAATCGCGTTAAACAGGATTACAAATGATGCAAATGCATTTGAAAGCAAAAATATGTTACACTCATAGAAAAAAAGTCACCATTTCTGGAGTTATGCATTGTCCTGTGGCCAACTCCAAAACGAGAGTTTGGTGTATGAAAAACTACATTTTTGAAATAACAATACTTTGAAATGGAATATCAAAACTCTGAAATTGAAGTATTATTAAATGTGAGAGTTGGCCATGCGACAAAATGGAGTAAACATTTTTTCTATGAGTGTATATAGTGTTAATGAAAGTTTAGTTTAGTAAATATACTTGTACACTCGATGTGTCCACGCATTTGTACTTGTATGTCAACAATCTGCCTCACCTAAATTAAATCGGCAAAAGTAATTAGAGTAATTGCTCACGTGCATATATCGACCTGGACAATTGGTTTAATCTTTTGTGTCCAATTCAGCACGGGTTGACTAATGATCCACGCACAATGCAAGATTAACATTTCACTCTTTTCTGTAACTCTAATCAGCAAATGTTATGCAGCTGTTTTAGATAGAAATTGCGTTATAAATTTCAAGTGATTCAAAAAGTTGTAGATTTTTTGTAATCAAAGGAAAAATTAAATTTGCTGTTGTGCCTTGATGTGCTGCTGGGATTAATATCCCACGAGAATTGTCACTTCGTTGCGTTTTTGATTGGTATTTGGCAGGGGATTGCTTGCATAATGAATAGATTTTTTGTCTTTTTTCTGTTTTTACAAATTCATTAATTTAAATCAAATTTTTAATTTTTAATGAGAAATTCTCATTTTCTTTGTTTTCTCATATTCCTGTAAACGTAAGAATTCTATTATATTTTATTTCATGTTTCATGATCATTAGTCATTACATTAAAAGAACAGCATTACACAAAAGTAAAAAAGATAAATGATTATACGTATTCCTGGCTATATGACAGTTTTAGGAATGCAATTACCTCGTTCAAAGAATCTTGAGCTAATTTTTTTTACTTCTACATTGAATAATTTCTGCTAACTGATCTGTATAACTCTCCACTTGTCATGGAAACAAAGTCTCATATTGGTCCTTAATTTCCATGACAGAGGGAGTGGGATATACTGTACGATTATTAAACAGTTCCATTTAGAAGTAAAAAAAATTTAGCTCAAAATTCCGTGAACGGGGTATAAAATTTTATTTAGAATAAATTGTTTATTAAGTTTCCGTAGCCGCAAAAAACATTTTAGTTTTTTAACAAAAAAAATTATTTTTTAAAATTTTAATCAATAAACAACTATAACAGCATTTAAAGTTATTTTTTTATATCTATAGTAGGAAACTGTTAAATATTTTAGCTGATAACAGTTAATTAACAACGTGATGATGTGATGTCCACTTGATGAGGTCAAAAGCTTAATTGTTTTTTTTAGAATAAATCAAATTTGTGGGTTATCAAAAACAGTTTTCTAGAACATTTTGCAGACATATTTCCTGTATTATTTATGAAAGATCTGGATAACTTTGATGGAGCTAAACAAAAATCCATATAATTTTTTATCCACAAACAAAATTATCTAGCAATTTATTTTGGGGGAACATCCTAAACATATAAATTACGCGGGCATTAATGATATTAAAAAAGGAGCTGTCTCACTTACATGCCCATTTGGAGTTTTGTTTTCTGCTTTGCACTAATAGACCATAAACAAAGCTTAATTTTGTCATCAATGAATGTTTAAATGGACCATGAAAGTAATATATTTTTATATTTCATTAAGAAAATTGCTTTTCTGCAAAAAATGTTGGACTTTAGGACAATAAAATATTACTATCAATGAATGCTACCCTAATCACTTACAATACACAATGTTAAATTCATTGGAAAAAACAGTGAGCTGATGACACCATGAATCTTTTCTACGAAAAAAATGTACAGTAGGAAATGACAAATCTCGCACACCACGATAGATACATAATTTTTTTATAATTTTTAAAACTGCCTTTTTTTCTGCCAACAGCTGTTATTTGACGCGAATGTGTGACTCTCCTATTTCTATCGCGCCTTACCTAAACTTCTTTTCCAAGTCCTATGGGAGAATGTCCTCTCTATAGAAATCTAAAGCGCACTGGAAATTAAAGCAGATGTGGCAAAACAGAGAAAGGCACTTTAGCACCATTTCACCGCAGAGAGGCGCAAAATTTGTTGTGACTGACAACAATGACAACAGTCGCTTAATATTGAACACGTCAGGTTGAAATGAAGATAAAAACTCGACTGATGCATACAATCTTAGACAATCTAATAAAAAAATTATGGCGAATCCCGAATAGTTGTAATCAACAAACTGTCAAAAGGTAATCGCATTGGCGTCTTTCTAATGCACTGAATTTGTCATTTAAAATTCTCTGTTTATTGAAACAGCAACTCGTACATAATTCTCGGTTTAAATTCAATGGGAGTTTCCGCTACACTAGTAGAGCTGTCACTCACTGCTGGACATATACAATGTGCATTCTTTTATTGAAAAAAATCCATCAAGTACGTTCTACAAGTTCTTTAGTTGTCAAAAGTCGATATATTTTTTTGCCCTTTGAGGCTCGGTCCTGCTTACTCATCCTGGTGACAGATTACTTGTACAGCGTTTCCATTGTTGAATAATTTTTTTTTATGTAACCACGTTTCAAATGTCTATTATATAGTTGGCGCCTATCCAGAGTGAGCATGCGCGCATTTCTGTTAGCAGAGAATAATTGGAAAGTGGCTGGCAGCCAAGCTGATACTATCTAGTGCGTGATTAATTTCTTGGCGAGTGCTACACTTTATTGAAGCCGGCGCATGCGCTTGATGGTTTCTGATGAAAAAATTATTGCACTATGTGCACCTCATAGCCGCCCCTTTTTACAGCTTGAGCAGGTGTTGTGCCCTGTAGGGAAATAACACCTTTATGCGTGTATGTCGCAGTGTTAATATTTGTGAAGATATTGGGGACACGAGGAAGCTTTGGATTTTTATTATGCGTAATTACTAGAAAGATGAAATTACCCGAGTTTAAATTGAGTTACGTGATGTGAATTTGGGTGTAATGTTCAACTGATGACTTCACTTGTGTGCGGAATAAGCAATACAAATTTTTTAAAGTTTAGAGTTGGTTGCTGCATGTACGAAAAGTAATTTATTGTAAATTAGCAAATAAATTTGTTCAACTTATAGGAAAATTGAAAAAATTCAAGTTTGAAATGTGTTATTTTTGTGCATTTTTTTTTCAATTTTTTTTCAATTTTTTTTCGACAACTAAAAAATTCAATTTTTAATTAAAATTAACAATGTTGTTGGTATTTTAGTTCAGAGTTTTGCCTTTTGGTGGCGCTGCATCAGTTTTCTAAAAGCATCATGGGATGTTAAGGGAAATGGCGGCGTTTTGGTGATTCTATAATCAGGCTCGTATTAAGCAATAAGTGGACTCGGTTAATACCGTAATTACATCAAGTAAATACAGTCATTCTATCGTGCTTGTACCGTGGTTTAACCAATGGTTTTATGTGAAAAAGTCTCAAATCTTCATTATTATGCTAACGGCGGATGATCAATTTCGAAATGGTCCCGTTTGCTATTTTCTGAGAACGATTCGTGAATATTTATTAAACACTTAATGAAAACAACTGAAACCTAATGATGAATTTTTGAGTGTTGTCGCGAAAAGCGAAGTTTCAATCAATTTGTACCATCGTGACACAATGTCTTATAAGTTTTACCATTGGAGAAGATGTTAATTTCAGTCAATTGTACAATATATATATATATATATATGGATGTATTTATTAATCAATGTTTGTTTATAGATACAATCAAAGCTTGATCGAATTAACTACGATTTGTGGAGTACATCCTGCGGCACCTTTTGTACATTGTACATCTGGATATGACTGCACGAATGCGCAATATCGCACTATGTGCAACAGCTGCTATGACAGCTCTACATAACTACGCATGCGTGGAACAACAGCCAGCCTCGCGGGGAAAAAGACAGGTAACTTTAATACGTTTTTTTCTAGAAAGCTACATTCTGAGTATTACAGCATTTCTGTTTATAGTATGATCGCTTTGTCTATTCTATACCGTATCTTATTTGTGAAACTTGGTGATAGAGCATCTTTGTTGATTCAAGCAACGTTTGTTAGAGTGATGATGCATCGGTGGATGGTGATATCATCAATACCTAGTGTGGCGAAAGTGACTTGATATGCGGTTTGTCGTCAGTCGGTGAATCTTTATGGTGGTTTAAGTTTATTAGAAAGCAAACAAGAAAGGCTATGGAAATTGAATTATGTAGATAAGGGATGTGTTGACGATGCTTAAAGCAGTTTATTTAGGAAAAAATAATGAAGTTTCAAGTGCAGTTTTGAAATTAAAATGAAATTAAAGCTTTGTTGTAGAATTAAAAGCAATTTATGTTTGACATTAGGTAATAAAACTGGTATTTTTGATTAAACGAATTAAATTAATTACTACCGTAGTTTCGTTCAAAACTAAAGCCAAAATATAAATGCCTTAAAGATATCAAAAAAGGCAATACACAGTTTGATGGTTCCCGTTTGTGGGGTATGTGGTTAGTGAACAATTCTCTAAGTTTTAAGGACTGGTAAAGTAGAAAATTGGTTAAATAATTTTTTTAATGTATTTGCAGATGGTGATTTGAGTGAATGAAATACGCAATTAGGCTGTGCAGAGAAAAGGCGAATTTTAGAACTCTCTTTTTTAGTTTGTGTTCATCAGTGACCAGGTGTTTTTCATTGCTGCTTGATTGCGAGAAACGGAATCTCAGATTTGAAATGAATTGACGCGAAAAAATAAAGTCATTACCCCGTGTAGACAGATGTAAGCAATATTTCACATGAATGGATAAGAAAAAGTTAATCGAGGCAAACATGTTTTTTCAATTGCGCTCAAATTTCTTCATTTTCTACTAATGACTTCTTATTCAATAGTTGTGGAGATGGAGAAGAGAAAAAACCTTTTTGATTATATCTTTATTAAATTATAGCAATGTGCAGTTATAGTAATCTGCATAAACATTACATTACAAGATAAATATGGGATTCAGGAAATCTTATTATTCTTGATGCAATAGCATTTCTATGTAAATGTGTTGGGAAAATTGGGAACAACATGTTGTAATTTTTCGAAATAATTTGATTTGAAAAGGATAAAATGAATTAAGAGTTCACAATTTGATAGGAAGTATTGACTGAAAAGATATTTTTTAATTTTGTTTTTTTTGTTTTTTGTTTTTTTTTGTTCTGACTTGTGATGTGCTAAAGCTAGTCATTTTCAATTATTCTATTTCTCCTCTCTTTTTCGGTTATCTTTGATAAAAGCTTTAAATTTCTATTGCTTTTAAATGCATTTACAGTGGATATTAAAAATTTATATTTTAAATTTAATTCAACTACATGTTATAAATAATTGAGTAATAAATATCTATTTTTACCGCAAGGGTTCAGACTGAATTTAGTTTAGAGGGAAATATGTTTTAGTGATTTGATGTGGTCATTACCCTTCTAGCATAATAAAAATCCAATGATAGCTGCGATGAAAACCGAAAAACGAATGTATTGAGTAGATACCATGACAACGACACATTTTTTTTTTTCAGAAGTATTTTTAATGGCTTTGGTTTTATTATAATTTATATGAAGTTATTTTGAGTTATTTTGATCTACTTTTATAATGAATATTTAAAATGTTGAATATTGTGAGGTGGAATGGAAGTTTCAGCACTCAAAGTTCTTTGCTGATATCCCGCTGCTCTCAATGACTGAGTGCTTTCAAGTTGCGTATTCAAACTCGGCCGAGAATGCGTAAACATTAAAAAAAATATATTCATTTAGTTTACTGGGATGTTTTGAGAGTTAAAAAGCATTCGTAAGAACACTTAAGGAAATGAAGTATGTACAACTAGACTGTCTCTTTACTCTTATTTTAAAATGTAGGCCTTCTGTTGAAAAAATTCCCATAAAGTCTATCTTGTAGTTTTAACTTAACTTCTATAAACTTTTACCTGCATAAAAATATGGGTCCGCCATTGGTGTGGTCTATAATCCCTAATGTCATTCTTTATGACATTTAAAAAATCTAAAGTGCTTTTTCCACGTGTTGAACAATCAATTTGCATGCATGTACCTAAATGTTTTATACTCGAGTAACTAATGAATGTGCCTATTGAGCTAATCGTATAAAAATGGTTTTGTGGGTGTGAATTTTTTTAATTTTAAAATGTATTTTAGTAAAATAACAATACATTTATAACAATAGTTTATTCCCTACTTGCCAAAACAATTTTAAAACAATGACTTGTGGTGGCACTAAAAAATCATCTACTTATGTTAGAACTAGCGGTAATCCGTCAGAAATGACGGTTTTTTTTCAATCGTTTTGTGAATTATCTTGTGTCAGTATCACTAATCTCACTCACTGTGCTTCGCGAGATTAGTCCACTCGGTGCAATGAGGTTTGCGTCATTGTTTTGTCATGTTAGTTTGCTGTTGTTGTCTGGTGACAGCCAAACTCCACTGTAACAACACTACCACACCACACATTGCAATGATCGAATGAGGTTCGGGTGTGTTGTTCCAGTGATGTTGCTGCACATTGAATGTGGTGTCTTCGAACAGCGTTACACACAGACAAACATAGCTAATTATGGATTTGATGTGTTTCCTGGAGAAGTCCAGGAAAAATAACAGTCACGTGATATGGCTTGACCAATTACGTAAGCACCATGGAATTTGACGGTTTATTTTAGATACTTTCTCCTTCTGAAAACTGAGGTTTTTTTCTGATTGGGCGCCACCTAGGCGATATGACCAATCAAAAATGCTTATTTCAGTCATATGGCTGTCATGCAGCTTCCATAAAAATTGTTTTTTAAAATTAAAAAGCTAATAAAAATTTCATTTTATTATAAAAATGTACAAATTTGCCAGACTGTCTCTTTAACGAATTGATTAGGGATGTACCGAATATTCGGCAGATATTCGGTATTCGGCCTATTCGGCGAAAAACAGACATTCGGTATTCGGCCGAATATAAAAATTCAATATTCGGCTGGCCGAATATTCGGCCGAATATCAAAATTCAATATTCGGTCGGCCGAATATCCGGCCGAATATTAAAATTCAATATTTGGCTGAATATTCGGCCGAATATTGTTTCGTATCTTCTATTAAATCCAATTGTTCTCTTTTGAAAAGAGAACAAACAGAGTATGGTCGTATCCATTACGCCAATGTCTTTTCTCATTGGCGTAATGGATACGTCCGTACTCTGTACGTCAAAAAATTTAATATTTAAACAACCAAATTAATCATTTGGCTCTGCTAGGCTTTGAATAAATAAATTAATTAAGTAAATATTTTGATTTTGATTTTTATTTTTTAATGCTTTTTTGCATTTTCTGAATAACCGGTAACTATTCAGTATATTCGGCCGAATGTTCGGTATTCGGCCATTTCATTATTCGGTGAAAATTCGGTATTTGGTATTCGGTGAATTTGCTATTCGGTGAAAATTCGGTATTCGGTATTCGGTGAATTTACTATTCAATTGATTATTCAATGAAATTGTTGGTATTTATTTTGTTTGAATATTTATGTGTACACAATTGTAGATTTTTAAAGTAGATTTGTTTGCATTGCCTTTGGTTACTTTATTTAATGTGTTGACTGAAAAATTTGTAATTTAATTCTGCGACTTTTGGGACTTGAATGCTTTTAATGTCTATTAAACATTTCGTATAATTTTTTTTGTTTCAAATAATTGAGTTGACAGTCATTTAAAACATTGTATAACAGTGTATGTAACTGGAGAAACGTTTAATTGCATAAACGAGTATGAAGTTTAATTAGATTAATGGCAAAGACGGTTGTCGTACAAGGTGAGTTCAAACCGAAATGAAAGGAAAAGAGAGAGAGGGGGGGGGGAGAATCAGAAAAAATTCAATTGTGAACGTTTCTTTTGGAGATGGTGTTTTCTCTAGCTGAGAGAAAAAGGACATCTGCTTCTTAATCATCATTTAAAGCCACCGCTTTACTACTTCCAAACGCGTACTTAATTGACAAGAACAAATTAAGACAACTTTCAAACAAAGTTGAGTTGACTTAGCGAAACTTTAAACCGCTCACTTTTTTTCTTTCTTTTATTTCCTTCGAAAGCTTAGTTTTGCTTACTATGCGGTTTCCTTTTACTTTTTTTAAAAAGAAATCGATTTAAAAGTCTTTCCTTTAAGACTTTTGGTATGAGACTTTTGGTCATTTGTTTGTTTAGTGATGTAAGTACTTGGGTTTTCCTTGTTGGCAGTTAATCACAAACCGAAGCTGTGCAAGTGCTGCTAATCAATTAAAAATGCACTTTACATATTTTTTAGAAAACAAATTTAATTTTATGCGGTTTAGTTATAAAGTCTTTAAAATGTGGATGAAATGCAATTGAAAAGGAAAACTTGCACCCAAACGAAATTAAGTAATACTATTTCAATATAATGAAGTTAATTTCTACTGCAATGAAATAGAGATAAAACACATTTGTTGCTATGTAAAGGGTTTTGAGTCGTATTTGAGTTAATGACCAAAAGTTAAGTTTTATCCATTATATGTATACATTTCATAAAAAAAAAAAAAAAAAAAAAAGGTAAGTGCTGGTTGAATTGGGAAAGCGAGATTAAACTAGGAACAAGGGACAAGTGAAATGATTAAAAATTTCTCAACTAATAAAAAACTAACTGCAACGAGTTTTCAAATTTTTTTTAAACATAAAAATTTATTGCAGAGAAATAAAAAATTGTTTGAATGGTGTGCGAACATTAATGTTCAGAAATTGTTACTGCTACAAAAAAGCCAGAAGGCTAATGATAGGATGCAACGGTGAAAGCCATCATGTGATAAAATTGGTAAGTGTTATTTCATGCAATTTAATGCATATAACGCATATATCAGTTGTTGCTAGGGGGATTTTTATTCTATGTACAAAGTTTTGACTAAGTATGACACTACTTTTGTGTATTTCTGTACTCATCAAATAGTTATGGTGGTTCTTGCTTTCATTTAACACAACTATGTAGTTCTGGGTTTTTTTGGAAATCGTGTCTATTTTTATATCACGTACCATTATATCGTTTTTGTATGGACCAACGTGATTACATTGATTGGAGCAGGTTTTAAGAGTCCTCTTTTGTTGAAAAAATAGTTTTTGCTGGTAGTAATACCAATAGCGGTACTTCAACGGAACGAACACAATGTGGACGTGACTAAACTGCTGCAGTAATTTTGAAGGCGTTATACTGACGTTATTTGTAGATACATTTCAAGGATTTGATGGAAACACTAATGAAATTTGTCTGGCATGTAGGGTGACTGGGTGGATGGGAATGCGAGATCGGTTGGGTGGAATGGGGCAGGAGATCGGGCGACAGAATGGCTGGGAAAGGGGTGACTCAAGATATCGGTTGGGGATTGGCAACATTAAATTGAATTCTTTAAAAATTCTACCCATAAGATTTGAGGTTTTATTTGTAATCAATAAAATGTCTTACTTGGATTGAACATAAAGTTTCTATTCTCTTATCACGAGGAGTCATTGGTAAAACAAGGAGCTTTTAATGCAGCATGGATGATATGATAAAATATTCCGCATTCTCAAGTCTTTCAACTAATCACCTGATGGGCTGAACTCCATTTCTAGTTCACTGTAAGATTTTTAATGAGAGTAAAGTATAAAGAATTCTTTGTACTTTGACGACTTTTCACTCGATTAGACTCAAAAGAGATAAAAATGAAAGGAATGTAATGATTGGAACCAATTTTCTTCTTAGCATATGGTCAATGAATTTTTAATTGCACACTCACGTATTATATTGAAAGTTGGCAATGACGTTGCAATTCAATTCCTGGATTGTCGTGTGAGACGATTATCGAGGTAAAAAGTATTTTTTTCTGGATTTAATGATAAAGTATAGTGGTGTCTTTATTCTCATTAAGTTCTCAAGCACACGCATGATTGTCCTATAAATCATGTTTTTAATAGGGTTTGTTGACGTTAATTGTAAACAAAATAGTAATCAGAGATAATCTGCTTCTCACGTAAAATCTAATCAATTTAAAGCTTATACTGGCTATTCATGGTAGAATAAAGATTCAGAACGGACTTATATTACTTATATAGAACTTGGAAGTCTGCATTAAAGATTGGTTAGTTGGTTATTATTATTTGAAGAAGTTTTCAAGCGACAACTCAAGCATCTATCAGTTTTTGTTTTGTTCCAAAAATGTATGAAAATTATTGTTTGTCAACATTATCTTAGTTTTACCAGGGCGCAAGGACTTGCAAATTTTATGTTTTTGTTATTTCAAACTAAAGGGAACTTTCACGTAATACCGCCAGGTTGTTGATGCTTCGATGTTTTGATGTCGAATTTTTTCAAACCTGCTACGTTTCAGCTTCTACTTTTATTTACTTTTCAGTTTTCTCCTCATTAATTTATTTTTCTAAAGGTAAGGCTATTTATCCAATAAACAATCTTGTAATCAAAACATGGAATTTATTATTTTTTTATTATCCTATTTATTTCTTGCGCTCATTTAAGCAGGTAAACACCCACAACGATGAAGGCACGTCATGAGCGAAGTCAACACAATACGCTCAACGCTCCGTCTTTCAAATTACAGCTGTTTACAAAGCAAACTTGCAATACACCTGCAGTAGATAAGACAGCCTCCAACCTGTCGCAATCGTAAATAAGAAAAACAACCGCCTGCACTCAACCTACATCTTTCAACTGATTACTATACCGTGTCACTTATTTTGTTTTTCTATTGTGTTGAAAGGAATTCTCCTGTGAGTCAGCATCAAAGCAACTGCGCTGAATTAATCTTAAGTTTTCTTAGAATCTAATTAAATTCCGCGTTCTAATGCCGAAACTAACTCCCTGACGATTCAGCCAACTTTATTTGTTTAAACTAACACCGAGTATAAAGTTTTAAGGAATAAGTTTCAAGAGGTTCGCTTTTTCTTTTAAGTTTACTGTACGTGAATGTTTAAAGTGGGTTAGATTCGGTTTCTCCATTTACAATATAAGTTTGGAGACAACTAATTTGCTTTTAATTGAAAGAAATTCAATGATGTAATGCGAACCTCTCTTCTGTACGCTGCATTCGAAATGTCGTTTTAAGTTGGCATTATGTCTGTGGTTGTGGTTGAAGGAATGTTTTACGATGCATTTTTGAGTGTTATGGTGAATGGTGTATTATGACTGCCTTAGCGCGGTTTTAAAAGCTATTCATTGTTTCAGACTTTCAGACTTTCAGTTGCTTGAAACGTTAAAAATATATTAGGTCAAGACTGAATTTTACATGATCTAAAAAGCATCCTGTTGATTTAATCATTGCTAGATGGGTGCCAGTGACCTCATCAACATATTCCACCTTTATTTTGGGTTAAAGCAAGGTTCCGGTTAAAGGGTGTTTATGAGGAATGGAACTTAATACAATTATTATTTAATTTTTTTGTTTGTTTTGAATTTTATGTTTTTAATAAGGATATAAACGTGTGAAGTTGGCAATGACATATTCCAGGGTTGAAAAAAGCTTTTCTGTAGATTTTGTTCCATGAACGGGCCATATTCGGGTGGTGTGGTAAGTCTTGATAAGAAAAACCAGACTTTTCTTTTTGCTTCAGCTTGTCTTCTTTTGCGAGGAATTTGTCAGAAACCATATATCATGTCCATGAAGGGTTTTCTTTGTAATCATTTAATATAATATTTATTTTTGAAAAAAAAAAAGAAAAGAGTGAGGGTGTAATGGAAAATTTTACATTTTTTTTCTCGAAAAGAAACCTTGTGACAGCATTCCAATTTTTAACGCATTCCAATAATGAAATGAAATTACGTTCTAAAATCGATCAGATTCATCCCTATTGAACTTGGTCGTTTTATTTTTATAGATTTTTCAGTGAAGTGATTGTTAATTCTCCATTTCTTTTCCAATGTGCATTTGGGTTGTAAATCGTTTTCTGCGCCATATTAACAACCTCGTAAAGTGAAAAAGGCAATAAAATTTTACGTTTAGACGTGAAGGAAATTGAAGCGGACAGCATCTGATAGATCTGTAAATCTGGCTATTCAAACTTGCTATATTTATTAGAGACTTAGCATTTTTTGTTTTTATTTTAGAAAAACTAAAATGCAGTGGACAGCTACAAGAACTTACAAGCAATTTGGGAAAATGTTCGTGTTTTCATTGATTTGCGCATTTTTTATTATTTTATTTTTGAAATTGTTCTTCTAATGAAATTTTATTTTTCATTATTGGAAAAGGATGGCTTAGCTTGGCAATCAAAAAAATTTTTTTTTATTTTTTTGTTTTTTTAAAAACAAAATAAAAAATATGGGAAGCTTAATGAAATTTGTTTATTTGCGTCGTTTTATTGCTTTTTAATTTAATAAAAAACTAACTGCATGTTTAATGGTCACTATCAGTAGTTTTTATCGTATTGGAAGTTAGTTCAGTGTTTTTTCTTTTATTATTTTTTAGGATTGATTTATGGAGAGAATAGAGTTCAATATCACAAACGATATCGAAAAATGAAGTGGTAACTCATTTTATTTTCTCAGATTGAAAGTTTTTTTTCATTTTTTTTCTTAAGATGTTCTTAGAACCTGTTAATAAAAGAGTAACGTAACGGATATGAAAGAAAAACTATAGACCTATTGCGATTGACTGCTTGAAGCAATACACTATTGAATGAAGAAAACCGAATGATAACATAACGGTTCGTTTGATTACACAAGCCAAGAAAAATATGGCACTTGAAAATTCAAAATATAAGAAAGAAGATTGCATTTTAATAGTTTAATATAAATATATTATTGAAAGAATAGCTTTTGAATATTTCGAATTTTATTTTGAGTTTTACACTATGCAGACAGATAACGTTTTTTTTTAAAGCTTATGATTGACAGCTGTGTTATTTGTAGCTATTCCTCACATACCTGCAGTCATTACCGTTGGCAGTAATGGAGGTTTTTACTCGTTGTGCGATTGCAGTGTGATGCTTGGAAACATGTGTTAGGATGAGATGTGAATGGATTTTAAGTTGAAATTGGAATTTTTATTTAATCTGGAATCAAATTTGATGAGTGGTGAGAAAGAATAAAAAGGGCGATTTAAGATCAAAAATGGAATTTTAACCTCCGCTTGGATGGAATGACGCTGAAAGAGTAAAATCCATTCTCGGATAATACGTGTTCGTGTGTAATGGTTTGTGTTAACACCTGAGAGCTAATTAATCAAACGGGAGCTGATCCATAAATCGGTATCTAGTGTTCAATGATCCCATGTGAATGGTTCATTAGAGTAATCAACAACAAAAGTTTTAATACGTTAATTGATTTTAAAGGGGCAGTGTTAAGTGAAAATTCTAAACTTTTGTAGTCTTATGTTTTATCGATAAAATATTATTTTTAACTCTTTACCGAGATTTATTGTTTTTTATATAGATTTAAAAATTATAATATAAAACAAATTTAATAATCTTATGATGCGGTTATTTTGATTAAATAACACTGATTTGATCGATTTTAATTCGGCCCAAATGTTTATAGTAAATCAGGTTATGGGTAAATTTTGAATTACCATTTCGGCATAAAAAATAGTGCGCATAAAATTCCATTCATAATTTAAAATTTTAGAAAGTTAGAAATATTTTTGTATTTCTAGTACTGCAGTGTTACCATTCATTAGCCACTGTTAAAGCAACCATTGATCCTGCATTGGTATTCTAGAATGACGTCACTGAAACAAACAAATACTTATATTGTTTGGCAAGCAATTTATGTAGAGCAGTTGTTTGCCAAGTCTGGATTACATGCTTTTTCTCTCCCAATAAATTTACTTTGAAAATAGATTTGGTTTTCTTCTCTATTTGACTTTAAAATTTTTGTGCGTTACATTACACACTTGCCGAACGTTGCGTCCAGGTAAGAAATGATTCTCTTGAGAGAACTGCTTGCCTTAGATTCTCGAATAACGACAAGATGGTACGTAGAAGAGAAGAATTTAGGTACTCCCAGTGGGTCACCAAAGAGCCAAGTGGGTCTACAGATGCTCACGTTTCAGAGGGACCCGTTAGTGTTGAAAATCACGTCACCTGCATCCTGATTGATTTTAAACTGGCCTTTAAAATGATGTCGTTTAAAGAAGAAAGAATGTCAACTAGACGCAAATTGATTTCAATCAATAAAATTTTCTTTTTATACTGAAAATCAATTTTTTTTCTTTATCAGAATTGAATTTTTTTAAAGGTTTGTTTGTATTATTAGTTTTTTGTAGTGTTTTTCCTTCCCATTTATTATATAGCTGATAGTATTGTGAGGCTTAAGAATAGGCTGAATGGGAAATTGATAGCAAAGGCTGTTGAAAAGGGAGAAAAATAGCATAAAGCGAGTTATTCAGAATTTATCAGCTGGACAATTTTTTGAACAAAAAATATTAGAAAAGTTTCATAATGGTTTTAACTTGGTAGTTACATGAAACAATTTAATTGAATTTATTTGCTTAAAACTAATGTTTTTTTTTTTTTTTAATTAAAAAATCAATATTTATCTTTTTTCTTAAATGTGCTTTGATGCATGTGGCGACAGTTTACTTAAACTTGATTTCTTATACTAGAAACATTTTGCCTAAAATAAAATTAGTGATTTTTTTGTGGAAAGTATTTGATTGCAGGATTAATCTTTTTATTATTATTTTTTCTTTAATATTAAAGGAAAAAACGGTTGAAAGTATGTGATTCGTGCGTGCACGAGTTTTCTTTAGAAATTAGCTATGATAATTAAATTCTTTATCGTCAAGACCAATTTGAAATTCAATCAGTTTAACTGCATTTGCTCGCTAACTTTGGCAATTAATGTTTGAATATATTTAAGATTGAAAAACAGGGGAATAAGTTTGGAATTAAAAATCATGGTAATTTTTAAAGAGGCAAACATCCTCATATTTAACCAAACTCTAGGTCTGAAATCTAATCTACTAGAGTGAATGAGAGTATGGTTTTCATTTTTTGAGACGTGGGGGAGTACTCAAAAAGTGTAGTTAAATTTTGTTGTCCCGCTTCTGAACTTCATTGGCAATTTTGCTACATCACCTTAACTCAACAGTTATGCAATGATGTTTGCATCAATAATGAATTATGCGATTGGCATCCCGGTACATCAATCATTAGTTTTCAGAGGTATTCAAAACTGCGAACCGCAGATCTTTTGATTTCCGGGCCAGCCAGACCACTAAATCATAAACATTGCAGTTATAGATAGCCACGGGTGTCAATCTGTCAATTGTTGGAAATTAAATTATCCAATTGTTATTGATAGCGTATTGATTTCACACTATACAATTTCAAATCAATGTTTAATTTTGTGTTTGTTTTTCTATAAACAAATTTAAAAATTGTTTTTTTCTTTTTCTGCCAGTGTTAATGAATTAATTTGTTCAATGGACTTTTTTCTTCTTTTCCAGCATTTTACATTTTTAAATTTTAATGTTTATGTATTTTTGAAATGCACATAGAAAAAAAAAAACACATTAGTTTTACGTTCTTTTTATGTATACAGTATAAACTTTCAAAAAATTTAAATTTTTTTATATGCATAATTGATTGCGATGAAATCTTTTCAGCTGGATAAACATTTAGTTGAAGAGACCAATGCGCGTGCTTTCTCGTTGATTGAAAGGATTTTTTGAGTATATATGTTTTTGTACTTTTTGATTATTTTTTTTTCTTATTAGACTTTTTGTTTTTCTTTGATGACAAAAATCAGTTACAGTATCCTAACTTTTAAAGTTATGTTTATCCTGATGATTAGTTCTCAAGGCGGCTCTTGATAAGATAATCGTATGAAATTGTTCTTAATTAGCGAGCTTGAGCTGATTAATTCACCTGTTCCAGCTTCAATCTCGTAGCTCTTGACAAATTATGGCAATTTCCGAAGCATTTTTGCCAGAAGAAATATTAGAACGCAACCGACATTTGACTCATCGTTTTTATCACGTGCTTCAACTAGCTAAAATGTTATTAACGTAAATAAGTCATCATGACGACATTAAAAATTCATTTAAAATTTATATAAGAGTGCGGTTATAAAACAAGTGGATGGAAGTAAAATGCCTTAAATTAATGAGTAATCGCGTCTCAGAGGGAAGTTGAGCTCGCATTCCTCTTGCAGCATCTAATCCTCGGCGGTCACGTTAAGGTATGAGGAGGAGTGGGCTATGGCGAGGAAATAAATCAGGTGAAAATGCAACTTGTGGAGTGAGCAGCGATAGAAACAGGTGATAAAATACGCACAGGAATAGAACCCGGGGTATATTAGTCCTAATGGAATATAATAGTTATGTACCATGTTCAAGTAAACACGAGTGTTCAAAGAATTGTGCTCGCGAACTTATTGCGCCTATTTTGATTTATTATGGGATTTGTGCATAGAGATTTAAGCTGGGATTAAAGATTGCGGTGGTAATTAAGGTAAATTATGTTGTCAATACTCAATAAGAACAGTTAGCTATGGATGTTTTAAATTCTTGATAATTTTATAGCTTAATTTATAGATATATTCATTATTATTCCTTTATAGTTCATTTTGAGCACGATCTATAATTTTGATTTACTATTTGGAATTAGTTATAGTAATTTATGGGCTTGCACTTATAAGAGAAGTGGATAATACGGATTTAGCTATTCATGTGAGGAAAAGTTATGGTACCTGAAAAGATGATGTAATTGATTTAGTTTGTTCGCAGGAAGTTAATTAGTTTTTCTTTTTGGTTTTATTCACCAAAACATGCGAGCTTAAGTCAATCGATTTGGACGTATAGTGGTCGGATATATTGCGCACTGTTGGATACCGTGGTGTTCTTGATTCTAATAAATTTACAGAATAATATCACATACATACCATGTATGATTTTAAAAAAAACTCAATAAACCAGCTGTTGTCATGGGACTGGCAGATAAGGTTTTAACGAATTAAAGAAGAGAGACAAGAATAAAGCGAACAAACAAAGATGTAAGCTTCGCGTGTATGCTTCAGTAAATGGAAGATTTTCATTCCGTTCTACTTGTACATGTCAATATCCATGCGTAGCACTTCATGCGTGGATTTCCTGTCGCTGCGCGCTAATGTAAACTAACCTTTAGAGGATTGAAATTTACTTTATTAATTTAAAAAAGATGTACCGTATTTCTGGCTATATAACAATTTTTTGTTGAAGTCATCAAGAACAACCCCAATAACACTAATTCTTCACATGTTAAGTGCAAATCTGTCACAAACACTCGTTAAAAAGTCGTAAAGTGGGTCGAAAAGTGATCCCTAACCTAGCTTTTAAAAAAAGTCACTTTATGACGTCAATTTTTTGTCAAAACCCACTTTGAAACGCGGCAAACTGCAAAGGGGGCGCTCTAAATGCTTCTGAACATTGATTGTATGCTATACTGAGAATTTATTTTAAAAAAACTTGAGTTTTACTCTTTTCAGCGCACTCTTAAGACTAGAATATAATCAACAACACTTACTCTTGAGTCGTAGTCCACACAATAGTCATAGAAGTGGTAATATTAGTGTTATAGTGACTTTAAGGCGATGGTAAGCCCTTCGCACCATATTTGTAGTGCAAGATGCAAGAGAAAAGTAAATGTTGTGAGGCAAAAAGCTGTGTGGCGATGTTGTGCAGGGTTCAAAGGAGATTCGTACAAGCAACGGAAATTGAAAAGTGGCTCCAACTTTCAAATTACACTCTCCAATTGAGCTGCACTCAAGTTGAAATTCGATTTACCAACTCCACAGTCCAAGATATGGCGCACGATCTCATTTCACTCTATTCTCGAGTGCAACCATCATCTTTTTTGCAATCCGCACTTTTGTGGTTATCGTCCAGTGCTATTTGCCGCCCATATTTAATCTTGACGTCATAACTTTTCTCAATTTCCCTCTGGCTGTCGAGACAATTTCAGTTTAATCCATTTTGTTCTTGTGTGTTGGTAATCATTTTCTTCAATTAAGTTATCGTCTATTGTTGGATGTTGAATTCAGTCTTTGTGGGAATTAAAAGAGGATGAAGTGGATGCAGGGCATTAAGGGAATGCGCAATATTAGTTGTTCGTTTATGAGTGTATTGTTAACTTAATATTCGGCGCAAGTGGATTAATTGCGTAATTAACTAAATTATGCTGTGCTCGGCAATGTAGAAGATTTAAAAACACATACTGGAATTTATTTTTGGAAAAAATTCTAAATGCACTTTTAGAATGAAAATTTATGTAATAAGATTCGATTTTATTTTAAAGGTTATAACTGAAAGAAATAAAAAAATTAAAAATATATATACCTACAAACTAAAGTCAAGTTTTGTATAATAACGTTAAGGAAATTTTTCAATAGGTGCATTCAGGAACTAAAACTTGTCAAAAACGAGTTTTGCGTGTGGTTAGTTTTGTGTATGTTTTGTGTATAATTCTGAGTGTGAAAATCTGAGGCACGTTTTAGCTTCGTTTTAGGCAAGTTTTAGGCAAGTTTTAGGCAAGTTTAAGCGTCGTTTTAGCTTCTATCACATGACTTGAAGCAGTCATGTGACGTCTAAAACAAATGGCGCCGATCAAACTCTACAACAGTAGAGTTAGATGCTGCGCAGACGAGTGCGCAATTGTAAGACACAACTCGTGTCTCGTGAAACGCAGGAATTGTAGCGTTTCCTAAAACGTGAGTGCACGCGCGTTTCTTGACTAAAACATAAACGATTCCGGAAATGACGACACATTTCAGGAAACGAAACGAGAGAAACGACTGAGACATGAAAATGTTTTAGTTCCTGAATGCACGTGATTAACTCAGGTTTGTTGCAAAGAAACATTCTTGAATAAAACAAAAGCATCAGTTTCGACTAGTATAAAATATGCATAACACCATTTTTCTTCTATAATGCACATTTTAAGCTGAAAGCAGAAGTCAATTTATTTATCTTCTATGGGAATAAGAATCATCTTGTAACAAACCAGAAATAGATTTAAAATAGGTTAAAAAACCAATTTTATTTTTATTAAAATTTAAAATCACTTATGATATATTAATTTTTTAAGGCGCTATTATAACTTACTAAATGACAGATTTAAGTAGTGTTACTCTGTGGTGTTTCAAGAGATCAAAAAGAATTGTAGAATACGCACGGCAATCTCTTCCTAAAAAAATGTTTTACAGTAAGAATATGTTGATCTATTGTTACTGTGATGTTCCTACTTCACAAATTAAAGGTAAAAACTGCTTGTTGAAAGTATGCTAAAGAGACTTTAGGAGGTTATTCAGAATCGGGGCAGGTCAACTAAGTATTAAAATGTTCATTACCATTGTGTGTAGGTGATATATTCTTGAATTTGATTAGTTTTTAATGACTGTTAACTTACTTTTTACCAGGTATTTCAGACAGGTTGAGGCCAAATTGCTACACAGGAACCATGCGATCAAAATCAATTTTCGATTTTTTTTAAAAATTTGTTGGTTAGGATCTAAGGAACATAATCCTGTTGTTATTTTTTAATTTATTGACAGCTATGTAACCAAATTCAAGTAAAATTGGTTATAACTGGGTGTGTTAACTTTTGATTATGGTCTTTCATAGAATAAAATAAACAATTTGACTGCACTTGACCTTTAAGTATTACATGAAACTTTTACTCGGTTATTGGCGTCGCCAGTATTCTCACAGGAGTATGTGGTAATCTCAGCAAAAAAAGAGCGGTCTCATTAGCAGCATGTGACACCAACGCCCTACAGAGTAATAATAAGAAGAGCCTTTCAGTACAGAATGCAAGCGAATCTCAAGTTGTTCTCTCTTTGAGACCAGCTGCTTTTGACTGACGATTTCTCATTAATATCCCTTATACAGTTATCAGACATAAAAGTTAGTATTGACTAATGAGTAATTCTAGATTGAGTTTTCCTCTTAAATTATCATTAATTGAACTTCCAATTGAAATTGGATTTTTTTTTCGATAGAAATTAATTAAAAATTGGAACCAAAGAGCATTTGATAAATTTATTGAAAAGAAAAAATAGAAATGTCTTTTTAATTTACGTTTTTCTTTCATGAGTAGAAAGTTGGCAGTCTTTTTATTGGCACATGTTTTTTTAAAATATTAATTTTTTTAAAGGTTGAAAATATATATATTTAAAAAAAAAATTTATTTGCAATTTAGGTGATGTGAGTTTTTAGCTGTTGCCTTGACGACAGCAGCCGATAATTTTTTTTTCTGTAATGACGGAAATGACAGTCGTCAACTCCAATTTGCAAAAATAAAATTTTGTGTGGAGTTGGTCGCTAATTGCGCTGCACACCTAATTAGTAATAGGAAATGGCAGGCTATTTGACAAAAGTAAGAAAATATGAGTGGAATAAAATAAAAAATTTAGGAAAAAAAGAAATTTTCACACAAAGAGAAAAAAAATTGAGGACTTTGAATTAATTGAATGTAAAGAAAATTGATAGTGTGAAGAAGATTTTGCACGACACTTATGAAAGACATTAATTGATATAATTTTATGTTTTAGACTTCAAAGAATTAGCTATTTTAAAAATACTCCTTAATGTATTAGAGCGGTAACCCCACCAAATAAATAAAAATAAATAATACATTAAGGGGTATTTTTAAAATAATATTTATTTATTTGGTTAGTTTTTCTACTGAATTTTTGTTTATATTTTCTTATGTCGCTTGTTTTTTTAAGGTGACAGTTTTGGTAACTAGTTTTTTCCCCTTCTTTTCTTGCCTGCAGTTGCTGACATTTCACATGACTGCCAGAATAATTGGAAAAAGGAATGAGCTTCTATTCCTATGCTTGATCAATTTCTTACCTTAAGGCACGAGTTAATGCGCATGCGTGCTTTGCTGGAAATTAAGGAGATTGACAAAAACAAAAAGTATTACTCAAAATGAAAAGTATTACTACAGTGTGAAAAAAATGTATTTTTTATAGAATATTTGGATATTGGGAATATTGGTGTATTTTAGCGTATTTATCAAACAAAAACGGACATTTTTATATTATAATATTGAGATTCAGAATTTTATATTAATTTTGTTTTTGTACACGAAATGGAAAAGCTGGTTTGCAAAAGTTTGAAATTGTGGGGCATCTACTCGCATGAAAAGTTTCTTTGATCTATTGACCAAAAAATAATCTCTCAAAATCATTCGAGTTGGAATAAATGTCCATCGATTGCAGAATATTGTTAGATATATTTTTTTTATTAGCAGACGAGCTTGAAATCTGATTTTACGGCAGCCATCAACTATCAAAGAAGACAGATCGCATCTCATGTGTATTGATCTGAAGATGTAACCTAGCTAACAAGTATCAATAATGCAGCAATCTGCTCCAATTAAGTTTTAGTGCATGGAAGATTAGTAGTCAATAAAATGGATTTAACTTTATTATCCACATTCATATCCTTCTGCAGTGAAGTACACCTTTAAAAATGGCAAAATCTGTTTTTCTGCAACTCATAAGAAAATAAAAGTAACATTTTGGGTAAATAGTTAACTTAACTTAAGTAGTTTAATTATAATCTTTGCAGGCATTTCTCTTCTTAACACGGTGCCAACTGGATGAATTTTCTATTTATTATACACGGGAACCAGTTTGAAATGAGCTGGGCATCGATGTTTCTGCCTTATTGCGTCTCCTTAGTTGTATTCATTTCCGTTTTTCGCTTGGAGAGTTTGCACAAGTAAACAAACGTGAAATAGTATTGAATGTTGTTTGTGTTCTAGTGTATAAATGTTGAATGTGGATTGGTAGAATCTTTTTTTTTAATCCATTCAAGATAATCAGGAATTCTGGATTTTTATGGCACGTGATGTGAAGAGGAAAATTGGCTCGAGTTCTTCTTCCATGAATTTTCCCATAGGCCTTCCTGAGCGCTCTCTATGCTAATAGAGGTCGAATGATGAGCTTGGCAAAGCTATGTTTTATGCATTATCTGTTACAAGCTTGGTTGAAATTGTTTAATAATAAGTGTTGTTTGCAATTTTTTTTAATAACATTACATTTACGTTATATTATTTCGAGATTTTACATATGGTTAGGATGATTATTGAAGACGTTTGCTTTAAAATGTGACTGTTAAACTAAACATGTAAACAAAAAATAATAATAAAAAAATGGGAAAATAGGGTTGAATTGTGTAGTGTTTACTGTGTACTTTGAAAAATTACATTTCATGACTGCGAAAAAGAGTGAGTCATTTCACATTAGGGAGAGTTTTGAAAGCGAGTAATTAAAATGACGGATTTTTTGGATGCTTAATGGTGTGTTAAAAGTGGACAGAAGGGGCGAAAGTGAATGTGTTGAAGTTTAAAGTAATGGCGGCAGTACGGCGCCTTTGCTTGGGTCATTGGGTCCATTTGATTGAGGTTAGTCAGAATGTATCTGCCAATGTTTTGGCAGAGTGAAAAGCACCGCCTTGAGGTTGGCTTTATCGCGCACAAACAGCTCCTGTGTGAAGCCAACGCCGAGCGGAGCTTTTGAACATTTCCATATGTTGGCTTGGCTAATGCTTGGTGGAAGAAAGGTAGCTTTTATTGGATCACCATACACTAAGCGCAGTTGTGAGGAGATTTCAACGTTTTCGATGGGTCATTCATCTTCCGCTGGAGCTTTTCAAATCTTAAATTTTTTAATCATAAACTTTATTTTAAAAATATGCAATTATTTATTCTATTTTTGTTTATTAGTTGTTTTTTTTGGGGGGGGGGGGAATTTGAGGATTTGAATGTGACTTGCTAAACAGATGGCTCGACTTATTAGTCTTGTAATAAATACTATTTTCAAATTTTTAAAAGTAAACAGGTTTCCGTCACGGGCCTATGCTCCAATTGTCTTTTCTCAAAGAGCTACTTCGTATTACTATTTCAAAGAGATAGTTGTCTGTCGATCATTAACAAGTGCTATCATCTTAATATTTTGCTGTAGCAGTATGTTTAAATTGTCTGTCAGTCATTCTATACGCAAAAACATAACTCTCGAGTCTCGACATGGTCAGAATACGATGCTATTGTATCAGCATCGGTTTAAGTGAATGTTTTAGGTATTTAATTTCTGATATGATATGAATATGATTGGAAACTGAAATAGCAAACAAAAAGCGTAGCGATATTTAAGGAAACACTCAGAAACAGCATTTGTGAAATGTCGTGTGTTTTATAAAGAAAAACAGGAAGTACATTTTAAAAAAAATATGGAAATTTTATTTTTATTTTATTTTTTATTGCGAAATTATTATGTTCCTTGGTTGCCCGGTCATCATTTTATTTGATTAGATTATACTTTGTTACTTGTTATAATACCCTGAGGAAGAATTCCGATGATAACATCTGGTAATGAGTGACATCATAATAATAATGTGATTACTTGCGCAAAACAATTTGATCACTAGGATTCTCGTTTTATGTCATTGTTAATTACGGTAACACATGATTCACGGTGCGTGTAATCAGTCGCGACACTAATTTCTAAAGTGTGGTCATACAGAGTTGCATCCTTGTATCAATTTGCCACAATCCCATTTTATCAATAAATGAAAACAAACCGTTGTGTTGCGTACTGGGAGATGAGTAGTTTGAATTTCAATAGGCTTAAAATGCTAAACCATCTGCTTTTTAAAAAAAAGTTATGCCATGTGGTTGGTATTAATTTCGAATTTGCTAGCAGGGCATTAACGCGCATGCAACGATGAATTTATACTAGCAATAAATCAACAAGAAATCGTTTCTAGCTTAGAGAGGGGACCCTGAAATGTTTTATGATAATCGTAATAATTATTTATGACTTCCCACTGAGGCAGGATTTCACTCGTGCCGAAAACATTGCGTTTAAGAAGATATGGGTAAAAAAAGTTATTTATCTACGATGATTTGTTACAATTAGTAGAGAAAAATTTACGATTTTTCTATTTTATACGGTCTAAGAGCGTATTTAGGCAGCCAAATTAACCTTAACGAAATTATGTGAAATTGATAGTGCAAAGATGTTTTCTGATGAGTTTATTGGGTTAATATTTCTTGAACTTTACGTAGTGCTTGTCAAGGTGTTTTTAACAAGGGCAGGTTTAATGGACTAATGCTTTAATGGATATATTTTAATGATGCAGTAAATATTTTCAGCAAATGGACCCACGTGTAAAGAATAAACGCGAGTCGAATTTTATATACAAGATTGATAGAGTCGTTAAAATTTTATTGCTGTAGTGGCAAATGAAGTAAAGTGACTTACTTGTCTGCGCCTTTTAGGGAGGAAAAATGAAAATTTATAACAAGTTGCTGTACTCATCAACTGATTTAAGGTACTACTCTTAATTATGTTCGTAGTTGGTAGATCACAATAAAGCCATCTGGTGATAATTTTGCCTTAGTTTTGACATTATTACACGAAACTTGTGCTAAGAACTTGAACGTGATGTATGTGAATGTATGATTTGATGGGAAACTCACTTGTAACTTGATTTTTTTTCCTCAGTTTTCTAAGAGCCAAAAAGTTGTGCAAGAATTATTGTCAGTCAACTATTATCACTTTATTTGTTTACAAAATTTATTAATTTCACATAAAACAGATGGAAAAAAATCAATTATATATTATTTAACTTTCAGAATATGTAAATGCAATATCTTCATCTTCGTATAATTTTGTAATAAGGGCACCGAAGTATTTGAAATGCAATTTAACAAATTCCTCGTCTTCAGCGTCTGTCAGCTCTTCTCCTTTCTGAACTTTAGCACTTATTTCGGCAAATCTCGGATCTTCTAATGCTTTTTGATTAAGTTCGGAAAATTGTGGCATTACCTAAAGCCATCAGAAATAATTAAAAATGAAAAATAGAAAGAAATTGTTAAGAAACTTACTCCATCTTTAGTCATAATGTGCCCGTATTTGGTCATAATGAGTGTCTTGATATCCTCGTATTTTGTGCCGACATCCTTTTCTCCATCTTTAGTTATGGTGAATTCAACGTCGCACCAGACTGTGGCCAAAACCAGGGCAAACAATGGAAGCGCGAGAATTAATTTTGCCATGTTTGGTGTTCAATCAACAACTGATGATCAACTACTTACAGCGAGTTGATGCGTTTATATTGGTGTAATGAATGACCTTTGATGAGATTTCTTTTACAGTTTTGATTAGAGTTGGAGCAAAAGGCTTTTGGAATGTCAAAATAGACATAATTTGAAACCTACATTTTTTTTTATTTCTTTAGTTTCTCATTTATGTAATACGAGTTATCATTTTAAGGGTCAAAGTATTCATTCTGAAAGTGCTGACACAATTTCTATGATAGAAATTTAAAACTTTCTTTCATAGTGGTGTTGAATTAATTTAAAAAAAAAAATTAGTAATGAATACTACTACATGGTTGATTTAATTTGCAAATATTAATTTCCACTTAGTTAGAATACATTTTTTTTTTATTAATTTTTTTTAAGTGGAATTATTTACACTGATAACCATGATAAATTTTCATAATATGAGTATAAACTTTAAAAATTGCATATTTATAAATTTATACTTTTTTTAAATTTTGTATTTATTTCATAAAAAGCCAGCATTTGTGATTCCAACTTTGCTGATGTGTGTTGTGTGATTCTATTTTTGGGAATATCCTTGGTAAAAGATGGCCTAATTTGTTTGATAAGATAATTTCATGTAGGTCATTTAAGCTGATGTGTTTACAAAATCTTTTTGTTTTTTTAAGCTCTGTAAACATAACTCGCACAACACACATCATTAATAGTTAGTATACATACTACGGTAAATCAAAATCTTTAATTCATTTTCTTAAGCATTATTTTTCCCGGAATTATCCAAATAAATCATCTTTATCTTCTGTAACGATTTTTTTTCTACAATTTTAAAAAAAATATAAATCTTGAAAGTCAAAAAGCTAACCTTGCCTTGTTCATTTGGATCGATAACATTTATAACATATGGCCTTTTATTCTATTAAAAAATAAAAAGGTTAACCTTATTTTCGAGATGATGAATTTCGACGATGAAATTTTTCTGTCGCCATTGACGGATGACAGAAATTTATACACGGCGTTACAACGAGGGTGGATATTGGTGAGTGTTTGGAATCTTTATTTCCCAATGGGAGTTTAGTGATGCATTGCATTGCATTGCAGTGTATTGCATATAAGACGTGGTCTTGCGCAGGATCTGCGAAAGAGTGATCACTCAATGTCACTCCAAGTCCGAGTGACAAACAACAAGGTGAGTAATGGATCTAGAATTCTCATTGCCCGTGCATGGACGAGCGCAACCCATCTCTCATCGTCACTTGGATTAAACCCTGCACGCAAATGAATGAGTGTTGTCCGAGTTGAGATTAGATGGGAGGGGAAGGAGGCTTCTTGCTAGTGGCGCGGGAAAGGTAAATCTTGTTTGTTTCATCAGAGAAATGAAATGCAATAAAATGGAAAGGGGGGAAATCATGGAATTCAATTTTCTGTTGGGTGTGTTCGAGGGGAGTGGTCATGCTGTAGCTACTGAAGGATGTTCGCGTGTCTTCTTTTGGAAATCGTCTTTCTCATTAGGTGCAAATTAAACTAATTAGCCGTATATATTTCTCGGTGGTCATGTAATTCCATCCATCATGATGCAGAGAGAGGCAAACTGCTCGCCAACCACACAAGTTTGTATTGCTTGCGCTGTGCATTAATCCTTGGCTCCAGTTGGAGCCCACTAATGAATATTTACTTCTTGTCTAAACCTCTAAGTTCAGACTTATTCAACTTTGTGCTTAATTGTTGCGCGATATAGTCTTAAATCAATTTGTCGTTTCTACAAACGAGGTGATGTAAACTAATTTCTTAGTTTCAAAATAGCAATTTTGTGGTCACGGACTTTGTGATAAATGATAAATGTGTGTTTTGCTTATTAGTAGGTCAAACGAGTACAGAAACTAACTCTCGATTGAAAAATTATTATCATATCAATCTGAATATCGCATGTTTTGTTAAATTGTTTAATATTACATTCCAGTTTCCAGTGGTATTAAGAAATCACTTGGGATTGTGTATCTGTACAAGATCGTGTTTCCATTTTGAGCTGAACCGGTTAGTCTATGTTACCATAAAATGGGAAATAAATTGAACACGATTTTGAAGTTTCTTCCTTACAATTTGATCTGTTTTTTGTTTATATTTTTATAAAACTTATTAGATATCAGAAAATAAGGGTTATTTATTCTTATTTCAGATTTGTTTACTTTATTTTAGGAATTTGCAACCAAATTAAATGCTAAAGCTGCGGATTCATCCTGCTGAATTGACTTTTTGGAATCAAATTGTCTACTCTTGCTTACTACAGTGGCCGCTGTACGTCTAAAGTAATTGAAGAGGAGTGAGAACCATAGTGAGACCACTTTTCCTTTCTACATTATGCTTCTGGGATTATGGGATTTTCTAAATCACACTTTGATTGATAAATAAAAGGCAAGCAGTGAAATGTTTTTAATGAAATTTTCCTCACTTCAACCCGAGTTATTCAAAGAATGTTTTTCAATTTACTTAGGAATTTAGTTACATTTTTAAAAACATACGTTAGTGCGCAAGCTGTGTAGTTTCTCCTTAGGTAAATCACTGGCAAATCACATGCTGAATCTTTACAATAAAATAATTCAATTTTTAATAAGTGCTGAGAGATTTCTAATGTTTAAAGAAAAAATAATCAAAATAAAGTTGATTTTTTTTTGTTGTCTGAAAATAGAATATCATAGTAAATGTGGTTTCAGGTATTTTCTCATTTAGTTTTGAGCCTGAAGGACGCGTGTGCTTATTTGTGTTTGTTGTTGCCATTGGAAGCTTCTTTACTGCAAATGAAAGGAAATAAAAAGTTACAGGATGATAATTATGACGTCCATTTTTTACCCCGCTCACTTTTGTTCTTATTCTTTCTTCAGGCTGTAATGAGAATGTAACTTCGTCTCTTTTTATTTCAGGCTGTAATGTTGGCACGTTTTCTAACTTGCCCTGGAGATTACTTGGGTCTTGGTCTCTACCGCTTAAAGTAAAAGTTTTAGAGGCTTAACATGTCGTTTTCAGCTGTTTTCTCTTTTTATGCTTTTTTCTCCATCTACTAAATACCTTGTTATGAAAAAAAAAAATTATATTCATTAATTTTTCTTTAATTAATTAGATATTCAAAACTGCAAAATCACTGTTCTTAGGAATTTTTTTTTTTAAAATTGGATTTCAGAAAACTAAAAATATTTTTTATTTGTTTAATCGGAATTTCAAAAATAATAAATCTTTTTTTAAAAAAAAAAATACTACCATAGGCCTAGTCGATGGACGGAAGGGTGGAATTCGCAAAGTATATTTGCTGTTTTCAATTCGTTGAACAATTTTATAAAACATCTGATCAAAGATCAATTGAAGTTGAATAAACATCAGGTTACTTTGTACAAGGCATGTTCTTTCAAATATCCATCAAGTGGATAACTTTTCTTATTATATGTTTCCAAGAACCAATTTTATTGCTGGTTTGAGTTGAAGTCCAAACTTTCATCTTCTGGATTGTTAGTTGGGTATTGTTGTGAGCAACTGTCGGTTTAAACGCTCTGAATCCAATAACGCTTTGGCCTTCAGTTTATGTGGCTTGATAACAACACCACAAATTTTGTAGGATGTTCGAAAACTTGACACTTAAATGGTTTTTATAGTATATGCTGCTGTACGATGAATTAATTGAAAATTAAAATTATAAATTTGCTGTTTATTATCAATTACAGGGATTTCCGCTTTAAACATTTAAATTCATTTTGAGACGATTCGTAATGTCATGTTTATTCTGCAGCTGGCTCATGTTTACTCAGAAGATGAGAAGATTAATTAGGTGAGGATTAAAGAGGAAAAAATGTAATAAAAAAGATCATTTAAAGTTTTTTGAGTAGAACACGTAGGTTACATTCTGCAACATTTCACGTGCGCTCTAAGAATCACAGTTGGCAAGTTTTCTTCTAGCGAGTATTTTTTAGCTGCCATTATCCCAAAGAATAGTTCTAATCTTGGCCGAGTGGGGGCGTGATGTGACGGTGTGTGTCGCCTGCATGCCAACGAATTTCCTTCTACTTCTCTATTTCACTTGATTCACGAGCCATTCACTGCCAACACTTTACTGTGTTTGACATGAAATTCGAATTGTGTGATGTGACCGAGATTACATTTTTCTATTTTTTTTCTTTCCAACTTTATTTGAACACAAAAGAATGCAGTTTTTCTCAAAGTCAAAGTGTGATTAAAGAAAATGTTTTATGCAACATTGCTTTTTATTTGGATGTGATTTTTAAAAAATATATATATAGAAAATTGAGTTTAGATGAACTGGAAACATTTTTAGAAATGACAGATAAGATTATCCTTTTCTATAGTAAAAAGGTTTAAATAGAGTGAGAAAAAGAGTAGTTTAGTCTATAGAGAACTGAATCAGCAAAAAAAATATATATCGGAAAAGTGGAAGAAATGTTGGAAGAAATTTGTCAAGTTTCATAAAAAAAAATGAAAGAAAGAAGAAAAAGAAAAGAAATAAAAGAAATTGTAAGAAAAAAATTAAATGTAAGAATCTTAATATTATTTTCTGCTTTCTGCCGCTGCTGCTGTCAATTCAAATATTTATGGGGTTTGGAATAATTGATGCATAATAAAGTGAAAGAATTACTATAAGTTTTAATTTTTTATCGATATCTATTTTATTTTATTTCAGATTATTTTGGAGTATATACTTACTCCATTCACGGAATCTTGAGCTAAATTTTTTTACTTCTAAATGGAATAATTACTGTTTTAATAATCCGTATTCTTCTCTCTTTGTCGTAAAAATTAACGACCAATATGAGACTTTGTTTCCATGACAACTGGAAAGTTATACAGATCAGTTAGCAGAAATTATCCAATGTAGAAGTAAAAAATTTTAGCTCAAGATTCCGTGAATAGTTTTTTTTATAGATTGTGCTGCAATATGAAACATTTATTGAAGGCAATTGTTTTATAGAATTCTCTTGTGTAAAAGGTACACTGGATAAGCTTAACTATTTATTTTTATTTTTATTTTAAATTTTTAATTTCAGATGACGAGGAAAAAAAAAGATAATTTTAAACAAATGTATGAAGCCGTATGCTGTTCTGCAATCCTATTGGAAATCCTGCTTTAACTATTCTGATAGTGTATGATAATCTTTGTCGGGTGATTGGCACAATTGGCAGATTGAAAACAGCAATTTTAGAGGTAAATAAGCAAAGATACCAGAAATATAAAATAAGATGTGACAATAAAGGCAATTTAACATTGACTGTTGTATTCATTTAGAGTAATCTATTGGAAACTGATAAAGGCCTGTTTGTTGATAAATCTTATCAGTAAACAGGTTTTCAACTGACAATAGATGGTCTTTTTTACCACAAAACGGAATGACCAAAAAGATCTTAGGCAATGTAATACACTAGTTAATAGTTAAAGTGGTCCTAATTACATTACCTCTCTTCTTTCTTCTGAAGCCGGCAGTTGCTCCATGATGCGAGAAAAAAGATACGGAATGTCCGCATGAAGTGACATTTTGAGGTCATTACAACAAACAAATATTTAAAATTATTATTTTACAACTTAATTGATCGTGTTAAACACAAAGGTCAAATGTCATAATACATAACTAATGTGTCCTTATGTCACCTGATAAATGATTCGGTAATGGGAATACGTCTTGAACAGCTGTTTATAAGCATTAAGGACACACGGAATATTTATATTGCATAACAAAGTACCTAATTTTATTCAATTACTAACAAAAAAGATAGTTTGAAAACGTAATTTCATTTATTTTTAAATGGTAACATGTCATTTCTGTTGCTACATATAGTTAATTCCTATGAGAATTTCATCTTTATTTTCTATTTCACCCGAGTGAAACTCTGCTCAATATATCGAGTAATCAAATAATTAAATTGAAGTGCAAGAATAGAGAGCATGCGCAGTTCCAGCGGGAAATTCATAATTAACTCGAAACATACTCGCTCTGGAATTAAGGCCTTTAGAAGATGATGATTAGCTTAATTTTAAGTGATAAATTTACACCGTAATGCAAGCAGGCGTAAATTTCACTTTCTTTCTTTCTTTTTCTTCTTCTTAGTTTTCACCTTTGCGCGAGATCTTTGTTCACACTTCTCAATGGCATTCCCTCGAGGGCAGTGGCGTATGAACAGGTTGGAAGTTGGGTGATGGGGGGGGGGGGGAACAGATACAGTTGATAACGAGGACACTATACAAAGTTACCCAGTCTCCTCTTTCGTCTTCTTTCATGCTCAGCATCTTTAATTGATGCGCCTGGGGACAACAATGAAATCGTGTGCATCTGTCACTCTCAGCTGCCCCAACTCGAACAGCTTCACTCCGCGGCACTGGAGTACGAAGAAGTGAGAATTTAGGGTACGCTTTTAGACGTGCTAGTTAGCAGTTAACCAAGAATTTCCAAACGAGAATTTATTACGTAGAAGTTACTCGTAATTAATGCAAACTTAATGTTTAAAGAGGGGTTTGCTAAATGTGAATAATTAAACAACGTAAATTTTGCAAATGCGTGCACGCGCAAATCTCTCATGAATTAACGAATAAATAAACTAAGAAATGTACACGCTAGTAAGCTTAAGACTGTTTTTAATTGTTTAAATGTCTTGATCTCAGCAGGTTAAGTTAGTTAACCGCTTGCAGAAAATAATGTGTTTTATGCTGCTTGGAGCATCCTAGCATATTCCTTTTATATTCCGACTTTCCTTTTATCTGAAAATGGTGACGCATATCATTACAACAAGGTGAAATAGTGGGACAAACTTATGAGATGATCAAGTACTCATTCGTTTTTGCTCATCAGTTTGTATTGGTCGCGGTGATGAAGTCAAGTCAAGATGAAATATTTGTTGAAAAGGGTTCGTGGTATTACAAAGTTTGAAATTTATTATGTTGAAAATTATTTTTTGAGCAAGTCGAAGTTAAATTAGGCAAAAAATTTATTTTCTGTATGTGCTGTTGGGTGAGAGATTATGAAAGAATGGAATCTGGGTTTTTATTAGCTTTTTCTCTTTTTATTTTTGCATGAAATTCTATTTTAATAACAGAAAAAGACGATGAAGTGAAAGCGTTGCGTCGCAATATTAAATGAAAGAAACTGTACCTAATGAGAAAAGGAAATGAATTCTGTTACCTTTTAATTTTAAAGCTGAAATGTAAAAAATATTATAATGCAGTTTTAATTTTTTTCCAACTTAAAAACAAGTCTATTTCACATTTGTTTGTGCTGCAAATATTTGTATAAATGTTTTTTTATTTAATGCCGCAATCTTTTACTCTTGTGGGAGTAAAAGTAACTAATAATGGCGTTGTTATTCTTGTAGAATACGCATGCGCATTGGTGGGTAATGGCGGCGCTTGTTCTACAAAAAGCACTGTCTTTCATAGTGTTCGAATTTGAACGAATATAAAGCGCAATCGAGTAAAGCAATGGATGAAATATGTCGAAGAAATGGTGGTAGGGTAATCTATGATAATGTTTTAACACTAATCGCACATTATTCGTCGGGACATTAAACTGATCATACTTCCGGAAGCCTAATCATTGAATCGCAAAATCGGCATTAGTAAAGTTATAATAAAGTTTTTAATTACGTCTTAGCTTAAAAAAATAAGTGTATGTGTGATTAGTTTGAAACGTTAAGATTTTATAATACAATTTTCTAAAACTGTTTATTTTCAGTTTATAAAACAGCTGCTCGAGGGATTGTGCAGTCGGTAGTGGGAATTTTGCAAATTAATAAGAAGTAACGATGCGTAGCTGATGATGTGGGTGATGCTAGTCTATTATCTGACCGCTTCATATACTCGTGGGAAATTAAGCAACTCCCACTCCCACTCTCACTCTTTACCTGTACATCTGATTAATATGACGCATTACATTTCGTGAACTTTCTCTTGCTCTCAACCATCAAAAATATCTCGCAGGAACATGATGTGTGGAAAGAAAATCAAGATAAAATATTTAAAATAGATAAAATTTACCATACCTTCAACTTCCGGTAAAAAGCGTAATGTAAGTAAAGAAGCAGGTATTTAATCGGTATTTTCTATTTGCTTTCTTTTTTGGAAGAGTTGGAAGAAAAAATTTCAGTAAAAGACGTTATATAATTATAAAGCTCAAACATATACCGGATAAACCCAATAAGAGTAGGCTGTGTAGGTTTAATGGGTATGCAGAAAGGATTTAAATCAAATCACCCAAATTGTACTAGTAAAGTTATACAACTTGATCAATTCTCCATAAAAAATAACGCTTTAACCTAAATTTCACTGCAGATAATTTTTGTTATTAGTGTACGACCAAAGCTTGTCTAGATGCGGATAGTTTAAGCCCAGATATATATGTTGTTGGAAAAACTTCTGATATCATAAATTGATTGCGGTTTATGGCACAGCTACAGAAAAGTGATACTCGTGGCTAGGTGACTGCAATGTTTAATTGGATAAAGAAAAAACATTAGTATTTGTTGTAAGCCATCTGTAGCTAGACTGGTTTCCAAAGTAAAAATTAGCTTTTAGCCTAGGTTCTCACACAAAAAAATTGCGTGATTCCGTTTTGCGTTTTGCCTCAAAATCGTGCTGTTTTTAAAATTGAAAATTTTTCTAACGTTTTTCTGTGTTTTTGCTGCATGTGGGAACCTAGAAAAATTTTCAATTTTAAAAACTGCACGATTTTGAGGCAAAACGCAAAATGGAATCGCGCGATTTTTTTTGTGTGGGAACCTAGGCTTACTGTAAGGAAAGCAAGCATGAAGATATACGACTTGCTTGAAATTTAATAATTGATCATTTATTGACTAAAAGGAATATTTTTATTATCGATTGTTTTGTTCTAACAACTTTTGAATATTTTTTATTGGTCGAGTTAAAGTATGAGAGTAGTTTGTGGTGTTGAAATTACATTGGCAATAACAAGTTTCTCTTTATCAAGGGACGAAAAGCTGTTTAACAGTCCATAAAGTCGTCACAGTGGGATCCCCATCCTTAATAAGCGACGCCCGCGTCTAGGGCAACATCATTACGCAGTTATGGGAGGAACTTAGGGATTAGAAACCTGAGGCTTGTCGAAACAAGGAGAATGTGGCAATAGAAAAATTTATATATCTGCCTGCATTTGCACTAATGCTAAAAAGATTAAAAACTTGAAACTCTTTACTGGTTTTTCCTTCACACACTTTATTATTGTTGTTTTTTTTTCTTATTTTGCCATTTCTTTTTTATTTTGAAAAACTTCAGTTTATTTGAATTCTCTCTTTATTATTTTTTCATTAGAGAAGTTTGAATTGTTTTTATAATTTGTTTTACATTTTATTTATATTTTTTATTGAAAATTTGTAGTCTTTGAAGGTTTCTGCAAATCAATTGGCACAACTTTAATCTAATTAAAAGAAAGAACAACAAACGAAGAATTTTTTACTTTTACTTAGCAGAAATAAATGTGCTAAAAGAAAAAGAAAGAAATATAAATTGTTTCATTGGTGCAGTGGTGGCATTTGTTACTTTTTATCTCTAAAGTGACCACGACTACAAAAGCCGTTTTATGGTGTTTAATGGCCATTAAATAATAGATATTTAAATCATTTATCGTGAGGCCAGTTTGCTTACTATTTTAAAGTTAAATAAAATAAAAATTATACTGCACATAATTAAACTTTATAAATTAAACTTTATAAACACATTATTATCGTAAATGAGTAAACACTGTATAAAATTAATATTTAATATCTTATTTTTTTAGATAAAATTTCCATCTTACTGCTTTTATTTCTGCAAAGAATTAACGCGAACATGAAATAGATGACAGCTTGTGAGATAAACACAGGTGGCATTTCGAAACAACAATAATAATGAAGGTGAGAGTTCAAATATTTATTATTCAAATAATATTTTTCTAGAATTATGCTTAAAGCCTTATATTTCTATTTTCACGGAATCATTATGATTAGAATGGTTCGTCAGATGGAAGATAAACCAAAGAATTAACATCTAATTAAAAGTAAGTGCATTTGAGGCAAAAGAAATTTATAAAAGCTGAATAGCATGTTAGCTTTTCTATTTTCTAAGTTTTTTCTTTTTATCCATTGAAAAAGTTAAGCGATTTTTAAGTATTGCCTCCGTTTAACCCAATTCATTTCTGCTCAGGGCTCTCAGTAAGCTGCTAGCTACGGTTCTGATCCTGAGTGGCTTTGTAATCAAAATGGGGCAGAGCAAGTTTTATCATGCCACAAGTGAGGTGCACGAAGTTTGTTGCCTAGCAACAAATAATTTGCGCCATCTGCTGTTGACATCTTAAAACGATTATTTCCTTCTGTGCTTTAGTTTGGTGGATAATAACAAAAGTTAATATATACAATTTTATTATTCTAATTCTATATTTGTTTACATAATATTTTTATTTTTTTTACTGCACTGCTTAAAATTTTCTACTTCTGCTTCATTGGCCCACAACGAATCGATATCATAATTTTATCCTCAAAGTTATGAGAAAGTTATTTACTTCTAATTAGGTGATTGGTATCATTTGGCAATCATTTTGTGTCCATTAAACCCTTGGAAGCAATTGAGCTCATTTAATAACTACTTTTTTTGCACTGGGCATGAAATGAGTTTTAAAGATGAACAATTATCATTGCCTAAAGGTTTTATGATTTTTTTTCGCACTTGTTAGAAATTGGAGGCTTTTCCCAGATTAGCCAGATATTTTTGCTACTCGTGTTTTGTTCTTAATATTCTAAGTACTTGTGCATGTCGGACCTGAGGCTCGTGTATTAGCATATTGATAGAAAGACACCAGGTGAAATGAAAACTGCAAAGCTTCCTTCTTTTTTTTCTTAGTGGGGAATTTGTAAGTTTAAATTTGCAGACTTAAAGAAGGTTTGTTTTTTATCTGATGGTAACTTTTAACTAGTAATTAGACATATACTGTATAGCGTTTACTCAGAAGTTTGTACTGTGTATCCAAGCTGGCGATCAGCCAAGCTTTTAACCAAAATGGCGGTTTTGTAACGATGATGCAGTTACAGTTCAACTTTAGCTTTTACCTTTTAATGGCATCGCACGAATGTGAATGCTTTGTGTGAAATGTGCAGGGGGAAAAAAAGATGAAACTCGATTGGATTTCACCTTTAACGATCCATTCTGGAGACAGGTGAAAGGAGAACAAAGAGAACAAGTGGGGAAAAAACTGGAAATGTTTTGTATAGAGATTGTCCCTAAGAGGTGAAAAAGAAGTGAAAAAGACCTGAATGTAACCGGAGAATACAAATGATTAGGAAATGTTTGCAGTGGTTGATGGTTATAAAGAATTACTTAAGAATGTGCTGCGGCAAATATTAACAGTTGGTGAAGTGAAAAAACAACTAAGAAACAAATGAGACATGCAATTACAGTAGGTGCGTTCAATTTGATTTAGAGAAATTAACTTAGTTGACTTAACTGCTAAGTTGACTTAAACTCATTACATGTGACGTTTTAGACGTCATAGTTATGACAAATGACTCGCTTAAGGTAATTAATCTCACTTTAGTTGCGTTAAATATTGCCTGAATAAGATTCTTAAGTGTGTAGTTGACTTAAAGTAGGAGGATGTGATGTATTTGACGTCATATTCATCTGAAACCTCCTACTTAAGTTACCCAATTCGTATCTTAAGTAAAGATGTCTAAAGTAGGAGGTTTCATTTGCCGTAACTATGACGTCCAAAACGTCACATGTAATGAGTTTAAGTCAACTTAGCAGTTAAGTCAACTAAGTTAATTTCTCTAAATCATATTGAACGCACCTAGTGTAAATAATATGTTGGATAGCTTAGTAAACAAAAGATGTGTACTAAAGGTGTTGAATTAGGTATCATTGCAATTTGAAGTGAGTATTTAAGAAGAAATATTTTGTGAGAAAAAAAAATTGAAATTAGCTGCGTTAAAATGTAAGGAATGAAAATTAAAATGAATTCATACAGATTAGAGCGATTAGGCAGTTTGCTGTCGATGTGGTGACACAAATGGGAGATCAAATTGTGAGAATTGCTAGAAACGTAAAAAAATGTCTCTACTCCCGAGTTACAGCAATTTTTATTTTTAAATGACCATATGATTTCACCTCTAGATCTGCTTGCTTGTAAATGGTAGTGGAAATACTTTAAGCTGACGCACATTTACATCTGATGAATTTTATACAAGAAATCAAACAGATTTTAACATTAATTTTTATTATGTTTCTATTTTTTAATGAATGTTTAAAGTGGTTCAACGAAGGTTTTACACGGTTTTTGTTTCGTTTTGCTTAGAATTATTGTACTAAACATAAAAAGGTTGTATTTTATGCTTGGGTGCACTGTAGGTATCTAAATAGCCAAGGCCTATTACTGTGATTCAACAAAAGGGTTTTTATTTCATAAATAATTAATGGTCTTGTGGCTCTTAAATTTAGGTCTATTATCCTAAGAGGTCTTGATTTAGAATTATTTTTAAAATAAATTAGGATTTAAAATTGTTTTTAGCATTTTACTGTTTCTGACTGTAAGATTGATTACCAATAGCGATTAGCGATTAGCATAAATATTTCAAGGACTTTGGTTGTCTCTGGTCTCTAGGTATCAAGCAAATGGCAGAACTTTGACCAACGATACATTAGTCGACGTTTTGTCCCAAGTTAAATATTTCAAAAAGAAAATATATTTATTTTTATTCCCGTATTTTGTATTAAAACTGACTTTGCTTTTCCCTGGAAACAAAGTTGAACTCGTGTGCAGGAAATTTTTTGCGGTTTGCGCTCGACTTAACGTCAATGAGGATGGAGACCATACGATGACAGGTCGATCCGACAAACGCAGGAGTTATTTCCGGCACGTTAGTTCCACCTGACCAACATTTCTTCACCCTCATGCTTGACCATTTCGTTGGACAATGACGGTTCCATGTCTTTCTTGATGGCCCCTATCTGAGAAAAGCCTCAAGGGATAGCAACGGGAAAACCGGAAGAGGGCACCAGGTGGCATTGGGTATTTTTTGAATGACACTTCATCCAAGTTTTCGTCAATATCGTTACGTCGTTCTTCAATATTTTGATCGTCTTTTACGACTGAATAATTTATAAGCTATTGGAGGGGCTGGATATAATGAATTCAAGTGCTTGAAAAGTGCTTATACTATTATACAGCATCTATGGATTTTTTACTCACGAAATTTCTATTGTTTTTATATTAAAAAGCTTTTTAGCTAAAAAAAAATAAAAAAAATTATGACATTTTATTAAAAAAATCACAAATTTGATTAAATTATTTTTGCATATTAATGTGAAATCTGCGAGGAAATTCAGTCAATATGAATTAGTTACATTTCGCTGCATGTTTTTACTACTATTTATTTATTTAAATGTCTATTTTTATCTCTATATGGCAGCTTTTTATTGAGCGAAGCGAGTGAATCTTCTTGTTCAAGAGTTTTGGCACTGTTATATGATGTTTTCTATGCGTTTTGTGAAAAATGGGTTTACTGCTCGCAGTTGTGTTAATGATGTTAGCAAGAACAACAGTTGTAGATGGCGTTACATTCGATCGTCAATTAATGCCAACAATCTTGACAAACTAAAGTTTCTTTATTGTGAATAGCTAATGGAAAGAATTTAACAATTTGTGGTTTTTCTTTTACGGATTATGGCTAAAAGGTTTTTAATCTCGCGATGGATGTTCCTAGTTACGGCCAATGTCACTTTGATAGTTGCTTAGTGATAGTCTGTAACAACCATTTTGTTATTTGAAGATGAGTTTCCATGGCATTAAGGAGATACAAGTCATGACATGAATGTATGTCATTTTTAACTAGTCTAATGAAGTAAATAAATTTGTTTATTTTTTTTTGATGGAAAATTTTTAAGTGGATCGATCACTTGCTTCATGTGTGTATGCATCGTATTATCGTGTGACAATTAAGGTAGGTTTTTTTCCCATTTATTATCCCCTGTGAGCTTGCGCAGTAAGCTAATTAGGCTTAAGTGGTTGTGTTAGTGCGGGTCAAATTGTGCTTAATGATTTCCATGTTATTGAATTATTTGCTGATGACCGTTTGATAAGACCAAAATGCGCATGAAATGAGTTTTTGTAGTGCATATTTCCTCGATTTATTACTGCGTTGAAATGAAATTTTTCGCTTAAATTAAGGAGTCGAAAGGTTTGGTTGCGAGGGATCTAAATTGGTTTTGCACTTCGGCAAACTTATATCGGTTAGAAATTGAAAACAGCAAAGCAAAGATTAAAGGGTCACAAAGAAATAAAAGTTAACAACAACAAGGGAGCGCCGAAGCAAATGATGATGGATGGACTAAAATGACCTCAGCAACAACCTATAACTAGTACTTGAACGTTTATTACCAATTAAGGACTAGCCCTTGGTGTGAAATGGATGTGCGAATTTGTTACGACCTCCATTTTTCCAATGACAAGAAGCGTGCTTGGTTAAAGCTCTATATAGTGTTTATAAAGCTATGATATAGTAGCCAAGTAGTTTAAAGTGTTTTGACCTATACACTTTGGTCGCCTTTGCTGAATTACAACCATTTCTAACCGTGAAATTAGATTAAGTTGCTTGAAGAGAGGCCAAAGTGAAATTTAATTTTGTGGTTTCTCGTTTTGATATTTTTGAGTTTTTAAAAGGAATAGAAATGTTTGTTTATACCGATTATTTGCATTAACTGCGTTTTAAGGGGTTTTTTGCTTTTAAAGTTGTGTTTTATGGTTTTGAAGTAAGATGCTAGTTGCTCTAGTGATGCAAAAATGAGAGCAGGAAAAAATCTCAGTGGGTATGGCCACTGTAAAAAAAAAGAAGTCATAAATTAGGTAGGAATAAGAATTGTTCGAAATTTGGCCCAAGATAATAACATACGAACATGCACGCACTCGCTGCATTCGAAAAGAGAGAAACAGCAGGAACACGTTTTACGTGTTTCGTTTTAGAATGTTTGATGTTCATTTTTTATAGATCAGCATGTATCAGTATTTATTCTCTGATTCCGCGATAAACTCAGATTTATTACGAGAAATGCGAATATATTTTCATTTTTGAAGCGATTTTTGCATTTTGGTGTCATGTATTTTGAGAGATCTCATTTCAGCTTTAAAATTGTTGAATCACGATGGTAAGGTGCATTTAATCGAAGACGAATGGAAGTGGATTTTATTTTTTATAAAGATAGGAAAATGCCGTTTCTTTTCATTTACTGCATATTTAAAATGACTTTTATGACACACGAGCTGTGTACAATTCTGCCTTCAGACAACTTAGAGATTCAACTATGTCTTATAGAATAAAGGTACTTTTTAAAAAACATTTTTTAAAAACACTTTTAAAGACACTATAAGAAGAAAGAATGTCATTTTAGAAGCCGCAGATTGAATGCACTTACGACTTAGGCCCATATTTACTTGTTTTTTAACAATTGTTGTAATCAGTGAAGTATGTCGTGTCCGTGTGCCACAGGTCCCGGTAGTAATAAATAATTCAGAATGGAAAGAATGGAGAATTTAATTGAAACAAAACAACCGCGGGCATTGGTTAAGCAAGAATGTTTTGTTTAGGGCCAGTTTATTAGTACACAATCTTATGTGTGATTCTGTTGTCATAGTAATCCTAAATTTGGAAGAAAGGATTTTTTTCTGAGCTATTGATAGATTATGTGGCTGAACCTAACTTAGGATAGAGTTCGCACTGCATGATGACAAAGAAAAATCGAAAGGTTATAAAAAGGGGGAAGATGGAAAGAGGCAAAAAGGGGAAGAGAATTGGCCGATTTTATCACGGGTTCAATTTTCTGCAAGGTTGGTATCAAAAGAGTAAGCCCTAGATTGGTTCTTAAGAATTCTCTAGCTTTGCAACATTCTTCAATCATTCACCACAAGGGATGTCGAAAACAAAGTTAGATGAAATTGATCGTTACTTATAGAAGCTATTTCTGCTAAGTAAACACTTTTCCTTTTTCAAGTGGCTATATTTACAGTTGCTACTCATTTATAGTGGGTTTTTGTAACAATAAACAGGTTCTTAAAAAAATTTACTTTTTTCTACCTTCAAAACGTCAAATCAAGAGTTCTTTGCCGATTTTCCACAACCCCATACAATAAATATTTTTTAAAATTGATTTTTGAAGTGTCAGCTATTTGAAAGAAACTTGTTGGAATTTAAAATTCATAACTATAATCCAATATATGAGTGTTCATGCGTGCTTGAAATGTAGTCCAGTAGCTACTTGATTTGTAGGCGGGTGAAAAGTAAATACACGCATTGAATGCATAAAATAAAAAAGCGAACTAGTGTTGTGTTATCCAATGAGTCAGCATTTGTAGCAAAGGGCAAAGGTGCATTTATGGACTTGTGTGTAGCTTAGAAAAAAGCTTAGGACTCTTTGCTTTCCACTCCAACTATAACTCTCTTTTGAAAAGCCTCTGGATGGAAGATAGGTTGCTGGAGGAAGGAAGTTTCTTTTAAAAGGATGACAAGCTCGCCTCTGTGCTTCATGCAGTATTCAGCAGTGGCCAATCCATTATTCAGCAATACATTGCCTGCATCTATACATGTTGTGATCTTGTGTATAGCGCAGAAAAAAGGAACATTATTAAGTAAAATTTATTATTTGTTTATATATAGCAATTTATATGCAGGGCTTGTGTGGACTTCAAGAAATCTAATGCACTATTCTGATTGGTTTTTGTTTTCGACATTAAGGTTTAAATAGATTACGTTCAATTTAGAAAAATCAAAATTAATTGTTGTTTTGTACATTAAAAATGGATGAAGTTTTGTCCAGGTTCCTTCCATTATGGATTTTTTTTTGTTTTTTCTAATTGAATTTGTTTTCGGTTTGTTTAGATACTAATGCCATTATTATTGTATTTTAATCAAAAAGATAATGAATTTAGGCAAAGATTTGGCCAATGTGGTGTATGCTGTAAGACGTACGGATACTTATTCACAAGTTATTTATCATTTGTTTACTTAAAAATAGAATTTGAAAGTTTTTTTTGAACATACGGGTAATAAAATAACTATTAAATATTAGATTTTGGAATTTATAAATCATAAATTCGGACTAAAGCTGATATCGCAATCATATTACCAGATGTTATTTATAATAGAAACATTAGGTGCGTTCAATTTGATTTAGAGAAATTAACTTAGTTGACTTAACTGTTAAGTTGACTTAAACTCATTACATGTGACGTTTTGGACGTCATAGTTATGGCAAATGACTCGCTTAAGTTAATTAATCTCACTTAAGTTGCATTCAATATTGCCTGAATAAAATTCTTAAGTGTGTAGTTGACTTGAAGTGACAGCAGGATATGATTTGACATTATATTCATCTAAAACCTCCTACTTTATTTATCTTTACTTAAGGTACGAATTGGGTAACTTAAGTAAAGTCTCCATCCTCATTGACGTTAAGTTGAGCGCAAACCGCAAAAAATTTCCTGCACACGAGTTCAACTTTGTTTCCAGGGAAAAGCAAAGTCAGTTTTAATACAAAATACGGGAATAAAAATAAATATATTTTCTTTTTGAAATATTTAACTTGGGACAAAACGTCGACTAATGTATCGTTGGTCAAAGTTCTGCCATTTGCTTGATACCTAGAGACCAGAGACAACCAAAGTCCTTGAAATATTTATGCTAATCGCTAATCGCTATTGGTAATCAATCTTACAGTCAGAAACAGTGAAATGCTAAAAACAATTTTAAATCCTAATTTATTTTAAAAATAATTCTAAATCAAGACCTCTTAGGATAATAGACCTAAATTTAAGAGCCACAACACCATTAATTATTTATGAAATAAAAACCCTTTTGTTGAATCACAGTAATAGGCCTTGGCTATTTAGATACCTACAGTGCACCCAAGCATAAAATACAACCTTTTTATGTTTAGTACAATAATTCTAACCAAAACGAAACAAAAACCGTGTAAAACCTTCGTTGAACCACTTTAAACATTCATTAAAAAATAGAAACATAATAAAAATTAATGTTAAAATCTATTTGATTTCTTGTATAAAATTCATCAGATGTAAATGTGCGTCAGCTTAAAGTATTTCCACTACCATTTACAAGCAAGCAGATCTAGAGGTGAAATCATACGGTCATTTAAAAATAAAAATTGCTGTAACTCGGGAGTAGAGACATTTTTTTTACGTTTCTAGCAATTCTCACAATTTGATCTCCCATTTGTGTCACCACATCGACAGCAAACTGCCTAATCGCTCTAATCTGTATGAATTCATTTTAATTTTCATTCCTTACATTTTAACGCAGCTAATTTCAATTTTTTTTTTCTCACAAAATATTTCTTCTTAAATACTCACTTCAAATTGCAATGATACCTAATTCAACACCTTTAGTACACATCTTTTGTTTACTAAGCTATCCAACATGTTATTTACACTAGGTGCGTTCAATATGATTTAGAGAAATTAACTTAGTTGACTTAACTGCTAAGTTGACTTAAACTCATTACATGTGACGTTTTGGACGTCATAGTTACGGCAAATGAAACCACCTACTTTAGACATCTTTACTTAAGGTACGAACTTAAGTAAAGATTTCTAAAGTAGGAAGTTTTAGATGAATATGACGTGAAATACATCATATCCTGTCACTTTAAGTCAACTACACACTTAAGAATTTTATTCAGGCAATATTGAACGCAACTTAAGTGAGATTAATTAACTTAAGCGAGTCATTTGCCATAACTATGACGTCCAAACCGTCACATGTAATGAGTTTAAGTCAACTTAGTGGTTAAGTCAACTGAGTTAATTTCTCTAAATCAAATTGAACGCACCTACTGAAAATTAAACGTTTTTCTGCTTCTCTTGTTTTGTTTCTCTAAATGTTGCCATCACTTCAAAACAAAAGCAGAAACGTAACAGATTTTAAACATTTTGGTTTTGTGGCAATTTAAATATTTCACACGTTCTTTCTTGCATCAAAACACATTGTAAATGGAACACGCCGAACCACGCTGAAAATGTTTTAAGAGAGCTTTATTTTTGCGAAATAATAAACAGAAAATAATCGAAAAGCGAACTTTTTAATAATCCATTGACAGGAGAGAGATTAAATTTTTGTAAGCCTATATTCGCCTTTTGTATTCGGTTTTGTGTTTATATCGTGTATAATAATAGGCTTGTATGATGTGCGTAGAAAGAGCTGCAAATTTATGTCCTTATGAAGTGAATAAAGGGTTGACAGGTCCATTGAAAAGGCGAGATGTGTAAAGGATGTTGATGTTGGTAGTTGGCATGCATATGGCGACAAATCAGGACCGTAAACCAGTGGAATGGTCATTTGGTCTTTTGTTTTGTGTTTGAAAAATTCCATCAAAGTGACCTGAAAAAGAAACGGACTCACTTTAAGTTTCCTGCACGATGGAACAAACGACGCGGGTATTGGGCGTGAAAGAGGGTGAAATGGGTTTGAGGCTGTATAAAGACTAAAGAGTTAAATGTGAAAAGTTTAGAAATTAAATAACTAAAGGAGGAATAATGTGGGAAAAAAAGATTTAATTTTGTTTCTTTTTGTTTAGAAAATTAAATTGAGTGAAATAAAATTGAAAATGGGTAATGAATTTTTTTTGTTTTTGATTTTTTTGCTTTTTGTCATGTGATGTGATTTTTCTGTAACACTTTGGTAGAAGAGAGCTCGAGAACTTAATTATATTTTTTTTTACCAGGCTTCTTTATACATCTTTGAAAAAGAAAAGGTATAAAGAATATGGAAACATTTGTTGTTTTTTTTCTACGCTTGCATACTTTTTAAAGTTGAATTTCTTTAGTTGAGTTTTTTTACTATGTAATGAATGAAAGATAGAGAATGAAACGCGTGTTAATGCGCTGACAGGATTAATTAAAGGATCAGGGAATGGTAAAATTTTATAACTTGGCACGTCAATTGATTTTTTTTTCAATTTCAATGCAGTTTGTTGGCAATGTACCAAATTAATTGGTAGGTGGCATCAATGCTGACATATTTTTATTTTTTATATAATATTAAAAAATCTCAAAAAATTAACATGGCAACTGTGCATTTAAATAAAAAATAATCTGAATTTTAGACTAGAACTAGAATCTACTACTGCGTGTGATGTGAAATCATGTGTCTCTAGTAGTTGGTTGCCCCACAGGAGGGTGAAGATTTTACATGAGAATGAAATTATTACATCCAGTAACTAGGGAATTGGCATGTTGAGTAATTTCAATTATTTGTTCAAAACTGATTAGAGTAATGAAATTTGGCAGTTAGTCTTTGATACAAATCTTGGTCATCTTTTTTTAGTTATTTTGATGTTTAAAGGGTTTACGACATTTTATACCGTATTACCCCGCTTTCAGCGGTATGCCAGATAATGGCGAATTCGACCAGGGTGCCGGATAAAGTAAGCTTATCCGGGATGCTGGATAAAGCGGGTCAAAAACCATTCAAAAAAATCATTAAAAAAAATCGGTTTTTTGAATGGTTTTTTGACTGTTTTTATCGTTTTTGAATAGTTTTTTTTGACTGTTTTTGAATAGTTTTTTTTGACTGTTTTTGAATAGTTTTGTGACTATTTTTGACTGTTTTGACTGTTTTTGAATAGTTTTGTGACTATTTTTGACTGTTTTGACTGTTTTGACTGTTTTGACTGTTTTGACTGTTTTGACTGTTTTGACTGTTTTGACTGTTTTGACTGTTTTGACTGTTTTGACTGTTTTGACTGTTTTTGACTGTTTTTGACTGTTTTTGACTGTTTTTGACTGTTTTTGACTGTTTTTGACTGTTTTTGACTGTTTTTGACTGTTTTTGACTGTTTTTGAATAGTTTTTGAATAGTTTTTTGACTACTGTATTTTTGACTGGTTTTGTGACTGCCCAGTCAAAAAACTAGTCAAAACCAGTCAAAAACAGTCAAAAAAACTATTCGAAATTTCCGGCAGGTTCCGAAATTTTTTATTTATTTTTTAAAGTTGTCAGAACACTTATAAAAAAAATTATTTTGTATCCTAAACAGAGTGAGGGACATTATTGGCTAATTTAGCATTGGGTTTAAACCCTTTAATGTTTTTAAAAAAAATCTCTGAAAAATAAAACTATGATGTTGTAAACTCTTTAATCAAAAATGAACTTGCAGATGTTTGAAAATTACTAACATTCAAATACTGTACTGTATTAAGTTTTTCATTAAGTCACGGCATATAATCTGAAATCGGTTTTATTATTGCATCCACGACAATAACAGTCAATTAGGCAGTTAGCATATTTATGTCTGGTTTAACTACTCATTAGAGTGGAAAGATGAATGAAACAAACACGGTGGAACAAATTGTTTGACTCGAATTGTTTATCGGAATTTTTTTGTGTAATAAATTTTTGGTTTTTAAAGTTTAAACGCGCAGTTTATTCTTTAATTTTATAAATTTGTATACAGCTTTTTGACCTCATCGGTCATCTGGTTTCATCTTTCTGCAGAGAGCTTTTTCCACTTATTTATGTCTGCAGGGTCTGCAGCAAGCAGCGGAATGTTGATAAAGGGCTCTCGATCCCTTTTAGTAGCATTTTTCACGGTTTAAGTATATGTGCACACTTGTATACAAAAAAAATTTCAGTTATGTTTTTTTTCTTCTCAAGGAACATGGTGTGGTTGGAATGTTGTATTAATTCAGATTTCAGTTGCACCGCTGTTTAGTGTCATTTCATTTAAGATTTTTTTATACACGTGTAAAAAAAAACTATCATATTGCATTCACTATCAAAGGCGAAATGATAATTTCAAATTTAAATGAAACAGCTTCTAAGAAATGAGATTTTTCTTAATGAACACCAAGGCATCAAATTACCTTAAAGTTGATTAGTGCAAACTTCTCCAGTCTCACATTCCGCAACGACATTAATTCCCGGGGGATTCTTAGGAGGAGTGTCCACTTGCAAGTGACCATCTTACTGACTTAGTGAGCGTCTTGTGGTCTTCTAGTAATTACACTACCAGTCAACTCCAAACTTCTTTATTACTGGCGTTTCAACTACTCAACACTATTTTCCTTAAGAGACTTTTCTTAAAAAAACGTTGAATTTTATTATAATTTAATTTTACACAACATTTTTTTTAGATTAAAATTAATTAGTTTATGGCAATGATATGAATTCATGTCATTGGTTTATGGTTACTTTTATTTGATTTGTGATTCATAAAAGAACAAGTAAATTTTCACCGTGTCATAAAAGGAACTACATTATTATTCCAATTTAAATTTCACACGTTTCAGATCATATTAAATTGAAAGCAATTTTCTACATTTTGTTTTTAAATTATTATTTTTTAATTAGTTGTTAGTGTTGGATTGTTTTGCGAATCAATTATAACTTCAAATAATACTAAAATGAGCTGAATTTGATTTGTTTCTTTAAGTCCGGAAAAGCTTCTGTAATGAGAGGAGTGCAGCAAAGCCGAGCATCAAAAGTGCCCCGACAGATTCCAAAGAGGAACAAACCTTAGATTTTAAAAAGATTATACTTCAACTTTTGAGTTTGAAATTTCAAAGTTTTATGTCGGTCTGTTATACGATATTAATAATTGATAGTCATAGAATGGCAGAGCTAAAAAGGTTTTTCCCTTCTGTAAATACAAACTTTAAAAGGAAAAAACTGGCTACAGGATTTATCTTCAATAATGAAGTAACAAAACTTTAACGTAGTGGAGTACATTTGAAAAAAAAGCATGTGATAATTTGATCTAAAACATAGGTATTTTGACAGATAGGAATTTTGCATTTAAAATGCAAACTATAATATCTATCCACACATTACAAATTTTGATCTTCGTAGATTTCATAAATTATGAATTCTAAATCGATTCAGTTAACAATTTAGTTTTATCAGATTTACGATTTTATTATCTATCCTCAGTCGATTTGAATTTAAAACTATTTTTTTTTTTTTACAACATTCGTTTATAAAAAAAGCAACCGATTGGTTGAAGTTCAACCAATCGGTTGCTTTTCGCGTGCGCGTGTGATATTAATGTTGATGATGTTTACATTGTAAACATCATCAACATTAATATCACACGCGCACGCGCTGGTGAACTTATTGAAGTCTGCCGACAACAGTGAATTTTCCTACATTGATAAAATCACGAGTGCATCAGCAAAAATTGTGACATGAATAAATCATGAGTACCGGTAATCTGAATAAACCACGAGTGCCCACAGACCAACGGGCACAAGTGGTTTATTCTAGTTTCAACTTTTAGATGCACGAGCGGTTTTATCATGCAATGTATAGAAAAATTAATGTTTAGGCCTACTTTTATAATCGCTGGCGCGAATGGTATTCAGATAGAAAATCAACGAGGAAAACTAAATTCGAATAGAACAACTAAAAATCTAATGAGAATAACAACATCCTGCGACATTTTTTTGAATCGGATAAAACAGCCATTTTTGCTTCAGTTTATCTGATAGCTCGACTGCCATTGGTCCGTTAAACAATAGTTCCACAACGTATTTTTATGCCTGAGTTCGCTTTTCAGTAATAATACCTAGAGAAAGTTGCTGTGCCCTCTCGTTGTAATGTGGTTTGATTTGTATCAATATTTAATGACAGCTAGATGACAGCACTAAAATTTGTTTGTCAATTTTTGATGAACAAGTGTTAAAAATTGACAGATTTCATTTGGTATATGATTTGGTATTTGGTTTTATTTCGTAGAATATAGTACGAAAATCTGTATAACATTTTTATGGAAAATGATTAAGGAAAGCACTAACTGATTATGATTAATTCAGCCTAATGCTGATTGCATTGGCTTGTTTTGATTAGGCGTCTTCAGGTTCTACAGTAATGCCCTAGATTATACACAGAGAGTTAAAAAGTTTAGAAACCATCCAATTTTGAACATCACAAAATTCTAAACTTTTGTAATGGTTGGATGAAAATTGAGATTATACTGTATATTCAAATCTGTTAATTATTTTATATTTCGTTTGTAAAACACATAAAAGTAAATTACATGTGCTTTTATTTTACTTTACAAAACCAACAAAAAACTAAAAGTCTAATGAAGATTAATGCAGTATGGTTTGTAACTACGGTCTACATATATAATTGAATTATACATACTTCAAAATACAGAAAATCCACAAAGTTTGTCAGCGTTTCATGAGACACGAGTTGTGTCTTACAATTGCGCACTCGTCTGCGCAGCATCTAACTCTACAACAGTAGAATAGATGCTACGCAGACGAGTGCGCAATTGTAAGACACAACTCGTGTGTCGTGAAACGCTGGAATTGTAGCGTTTCCTAAAACGCGCGTGCATGCGCGTTTCTTGACTTAAACTTAAACGTTTCCGGAAATTACGACACATTTCAGGAAACGAAACGAAGGAAAAGACTAAAACATGGAAATGTTTTAGTTCCTGAATGCACCTTCAGAATTATACACAAACATTTATTCACAAAACTAACCACACGCAAAACTCGTTTTTGACTTGTTTTTTAATTAAAACAAATGGCGCCGATCTAACTCTACAACAGTAGAGTTAGATGCTGCGCAGACGAGTGCGCAATTGTAAGACACAACTCGTGTCTCGTGAAACGCTGGAATTGTAGCATTGTTATAGCTTGACTAAAACATAAACATTTCCGGAAATGACGGCACATTTCAGGAAACGAAACGAGGAAAACACAAAAATGTTTTAGTTTCTGAATGCACCTATTTTATGATGAAACTATATGAGTGAAATTAGCTGGACCATTTTCAGTGTTTGGTGTTGTGGTGCTGTTGTGGAATAAGGAGACGACCTTAATGAAAGTCAGTGTGAGTGACGTTCTTTTTTCATAAACAACGTACGAGTTTGCAGTTATTAAAATTTTTCTTTTCAAGCTTTTGCCACGGAGTCTGTAGAATCAATAACGCTACCCAAACTCCCTCAACATCAAAGTGATGGTAAACGACTTCAACAGCTGACGGAAAGAAGGTTTGGTCTTGTTAAAGGACTGGCTTTACTGTCTGAGTTTGCAATTAGTCTTTTTAAATGTGTGCAGGGTGACTAAAATATAATCATGAAATACGGTTAAAGGTAGGTTTAGAGCAGTTTCTAAGTAAGAGTTAAAATTATCTTTACGGGAATGTTTCTAAGTACCAATTACCATTTTTTTTTATATTAGAGGAAAAATAATATGAATTTTAGAGAGCCGAAATTGTATAACTTGCATTAATTTACTGCAAAATTAAAGGTGTCATTGACTATTAAATCAAAATTAACCAATTTTCTTAATTTAACTAAGTGATCTTATTATATTCTGGAATGTGGTTACCAAGACAATATTTAGTAAATTGACCTAGACATAAACCATATGCTCCAGAGCATGTGCTATATTGCTCCTGTATAATGAGCTTGGAATTATAATTAGAGTATCGCACTTCTAAAGTATAAACAAAGTTTTATGGGAATTTAAGATTAGAAACTGCTTATCTGATATGCAAATTAATATCTTGTTTTTGTTTTTTGAATTGGATTTCGTTGTTTGTTTTGTATATCAAATTTTATTAATTTTACTAATGAATTCTTTATGGTGTTCATAAGAGCTTATTTTACCCAAGATTTGCTAAATGGGGGCATCTTTAAAAATGCATAAATTGAGATTCATCTAATTCTCTGAACTAATGTTGCATATCATCGCTGTGCTATGATTGATCCTCTTATAGCTCAGTTTGCCAAATGAAAATTTGCCCGTTTAAAAGTATGAAGAGAACAAATGTAAATCAAATATCTTTTCATGGAATTTAATTAAACAAACCAACGTTTCATTTTCATCCGCCCCATTTTAATCGCATGAACATCTCATTTATTCGATTTTGTAACAGTACTTTCATGATTCATTTGGTTTTCATTAGGTTTGTTGTAATTTCATCTGGCAGTATGTTGTTTTAAGCATAAATCAAATGAAATGCATAAACACACTTTTGGGCTTGTATAAATTTCATCTTAGGCTTATCAACTTCCCAAATGCATTAAAAGTGCGGTATAAAGGGAATAATTTTTTTTACTTTCAAAAATTTACATTTTTGCTACATTTACTATATCAAGGAGCATTTTCAAACACATTGCAATAAATAAATAAATTGTTACTTTTGTAGACTTTAAAAAATTTTTGTTTATAATCATATTTCAATGCTTCATCAGGGCTGCTCACATGTCAGCATGACATTTCATGTGATTATGCTCTTATTATGCTCTCATTATGCTATCGTATGTTACATTTTTTTTTTTATGGAAATTTATACCAAGTAAACAAATCAGAGAAATGAAAGCATTATATTTCAAATTAAAGAAAAAATTCTGATTAATTTTGTTCTTTTTTCAACTAAACATTTAAGCCTGGTTCCCTAATAACGCGCATGCGTCAATTTACACAAAATTCATTAGATGCATTTAACTTTTTCCGTTTATATAGTTTTCCCGGTTTTTGCGGTTTATCAAAACCGGAAGTAGAAGCTTTGTGTGTCATTTTAAACCTCAGACTACTCAGGCGTCTGAGGGTTAAAATGGCGTATACTTTCGTTTTTGATAAACCGCAAAAACGGGGAAAAGTTGAATGCACCTAGTGACGTCGTGGACTTTAGAATTTAATTCTTTATCCACTTAAATTATCTTATCTTTTTGTGTCTTGCAGTTAATTGCTACAGGGCTGAGCCGTCTACAGAGGATAAATAGCAAAGGAATTTGAGATACTTGGAACGGCCGAAAAGTGTCCCGTTCACTGCATCATACAAGTACAAAGTTACATAGTGAAGTACACATGTTCAGTTCTGTTTTTAACTTTTTTAAAAATTTATTGTGGCTGGCCACATGGCAAACGAATTGATGAAACTCTAGTGCCATTAGGTAGTCTTGATTCCAATCTATAATATTTCCGTTTTCTTGATAAAGTAGTTACATCTGCTCACTTGTAGAACTGTGCGTGATGAAAATATTATTAGGTGCATTCAGAAACTAAAACATTTTTGTGATTTCCTCGTGTTCCTCGTTACGTTTCCTGAAATGTGCCGTCGTTTCCGGAAATGTTTATAGGTGCGTTTAGGAACTAAAACTCGTCAAAAACGAGTTTTGAGAGTGGTTAGTTTTGTGTATAATTCTGAGTGTGAAAATCTGAGCCACGTTTTAGCTAAGTTTTAGGGAAGTTTTTGTTGGGGTTTAATGCTCCAGATATATTTATTTATATTATTGTTTATTGTTTATTCATGCATTTATTTATAGGCGTTCTCATATAACTAAGTCTGTTATTTGTTTGTATATTTTGCCAACAGATGGCGTCGGTATAACTTTAGGTTTGCCCTGTCTAGTAGTCACATGACATCCCTTACACTGTCTCATGCCATGTGACATCACACACTGCCTCCAATGTCAGCCAAGATGGCTGCTCATATGTACTCTCTTAAGTTCTTTAGTTTTTGTAAGTTTTCCTATTATTTGGCTATTAAATTGTTATGGTTTTAGTTTTTATAAACCATTGAGTCATTCTGTGTGCCTGGATAACGCGTACTCACGCGCGCACATCGCGAGTCAGCTTGCTCATTTTCGTACATTGCGTTTGCTCATTACTCACGAACTCGCATCAACGCTTCCACTACTAAATTCAAATGGAAATTCGAATATGGTAGCAGAGGATGGTTACAGAGAAGCCCAACCTTGCCCCTTGTTGTCAATTTGGGGCTATATCCGTGAGTTAATTAAAAATTTCACAGTTTTCATTTTGACTGATTTGAATTTTCATTTTACACGTGTCAATGAGCCACACCATGATGTCAACTACCGGGAATGACCAGATGACAGTCAAAATCCCCATCCTAGGAATCAACAACTATGAATCCTGGAAAAGGTCCATGAAAATGTATCTGAAGTCCGAGGGATTGTGGGGATACGTCGATGAGACTACAAAGCTGCCAGACAAGCCGACTCAAAAGGAACTGGATAAATTTGCGAAGAAGCGTGACCGTGCATTAGGATATATTTATATTCATGTCTCAGAGGCGAAGAAGTCAGCCATTGATGAATGTGCTACGCCAGCAGAGAGTTGGTCACTTCTTGAACGCATTTATGAACCTAGTTCCAGAGCCAGACAGGCCCAGAAGCGGCGAGAATTTCTTCAATTGCGTCTCGAGCAAAATGAAGAAATGGCAGATTTTCTCTCGAGAGTGGACCACGCTGTCAGGAACTTAAAATTATTAAAGAGGAAGTTTTGCCACGACACCACGCCTATCAGTACCTTGATTTTCTACCCGCCGAGTACGATCAAGCAACATTTGCCATATATCACTGGAGTGATGCGGACTTTCAAGTGCAAAGAGTTGCAGATCAGCTTCTCGCCGAGTATGTGCGTTTAAAGAGCATGGCAGGTCGAAATAGTAATAATTCTCGTGGTATTCATGCATATGCGAGCAGCAATGGTCGTCCTAACGCGTATCAGCAACCGCAGAGTTCTCTGATGTATGGTTCTTGTTACAACTGCGGCGAATCTGGGCATATGATCCGACAATGCCCACATCCGCGCCAACGGAGAGACAAATCCAACAACCGGAGGGATGACAACAGGCGTTCAGACAACAGGAACAATAATCCAGAGCGTAGACCCCGAAATCGCAACCGTGACTACAGTTCCAGACGTGACCGTGTGCGTTCTAATTCCGCATCCAACACCGTGCGTGAAGGAGCGTATTTTGTTGCTAAAGAAGAGAATTGTGTGGACTCTGTGTCAAATTTTACTAACAAATCAATTGCTAATTCTCAAGTGTCTGGTAAAATCAAGAATTGGGTTGTAGATTGTGCCGCAAGTGATCATATTACTTATAATCGTGATTGGTTTTCTACATTTACTGAGTAAGTACCGTTTAAGCTCCGATTAGGTCAGGGTACATCACTTGTTACTGGCAAAGGTGATATTGTTTTACAATCTGTCATTGAAGGCGTAACTTGTAGGCAAACTTTAAAAGATGTGTTATTTGCTCTTGATTTTAATGTCAATTTAATTTCAGTTTCATGTATGGATAAAGCGCGTTATCATGCTCATATTTATGATTATACTATGACTGTTTATGCTGATAAATTTAAAGAGCCATTATTAATAGCAGTCTTAGAGCATGGCTTATATCATGTAAAGGGAGCAGAAATTATTCATAAGTCAGCTAAAGTTAATATTACTCAAGTCAATGATGAAAAACATGTCACAATTGATCCTAAAATTTCTAAAGTTGAGGAAATTATTGAAAAACTCAAACATGATCAATTTATAATTTTTACTAACTCAAAATTTGCCAAGTCTGAAAAGTTGAAGGTTGATAAGGTTGATAAACGGTCTAACGGTCAGCAGTGAAGATGAATTGCGTCCATTACCAACTGGAAGTCCTCTTAGATCTCCAATTTCAACTCCGCCTGACTCACCTTCCTACACACCTGTCGGATCATCTTCAAGGCCATCAGTTTCCGATGTTGGACAGTCTCGTACGACAACTGACTTTCCTATTCGTGCATTAATCGATGATCTTCCACGACGCACTCCAAAGTCTATTTTAAAGCATATGCCTGCTCATGCTATTTCTCCTTGGCGAAGAGAACCTCCAGATTTATCTGCTCAGGATGAAGAGGAAGAGGATGTATTCTCAGATGCCGCAGACTCGTCTTCTATACCAGCTCCTTCGTCAGTACCCCTTACATTGGATGACTTAGCACCATTCAAGTGGAGATTAGTTGGGGCTCCTCCATTTATAAGGATTGGAGAAGAGAAGAGCATCTGCGTAAAAGTGGAGATTCTGCGGGAAAAGGGTTGACGTTTATTATTATCCAACCGCAGGCAGACGACTTCGTAGCAAGTTGGAAGTTAATAACTATTGCGCTGAAGTCAACATTCCATTTGAATGAGCGAAGATTTATTTTTCAACCCATCGAGAAGCACGAGGAATTTCCGCAAGCATCTGAAAAGTCTGGAGTAACAAAACGCCGCGTCCATTTTACAATGCGAGAACCTCAGACTTATGATGAAGCCATTAAAGTCTACTGAATCTAAGGATAGAAGAAGGCTATGGACGAAGAGCTTCAAAACATTCGTTGATCGAGATGTTATGAAGAGGTCGAACCATCAACTGGGCACACCATCTTAGGAAATAGATGGATTTACAAGATTAAGAAGAATGCGGATGGTAAAG
>JH432105.1:122882-174220 GCA_000239455.1 Strigamia maritima
CTATCTGCTCGTAGTACTTAGAGGCTGGGTCGATGCTCACTTAGACGTAAAGTGCGCCTATCTTTATGGAGATTTGGACAAGCCCATCTTCATGAAGATTCCAAAAGGAGCCATGTGTACCAATCCATCACAAGTCTGGTTTCTGAAGAAAGCTTTATATGGTCTCCACCAATCCGGACGGATGTGGAACCAGAAGTTGGATGGAACTTTATTAGGATTAGGATTCGACAAATTACCGGGATGTAATTGCGTCTACTTATTTGAGAATCAAGCCGTATTACTCGTTTATGTCGATGACATGATTTTATTTGCTGATACGGACCACACGAAGCAGAAGATTTTGAAGAAAATTGAAGTGAACTTCGACATCGTGGATTTAGGTCAAATCCGGAAGATTTTAGGCGTCGAGTTCATTCGTAATGGCAAGAGAGCATTCATGTCACAGACAGCGTATATTTTGAAGCTAGCTCATAAGTATAAATTAGTTCCTAATAGCTTAGTTAAAGTTCCTGTCACTGTAGGTACCACTCTTACCCGTGATCCTAATGTACTTCCTAATGAATTTCCTTATCGATCTTTAATTGGTTCTCTTTTATTTTTAGCTTCTCGAACACGACCAGACATACTCTATTCGGTTATTGCTCTATCCCAGTATAATGGAGCCCACACCACCAAGCATGTGAAGGCACTGATGCAAGTGTTACAATATGTGTTGAATACTGCAGAATATGCTATTGATTTGTCACAGTGTTCTTCAGAACGCGTCTGGGCTTATACAGATGCATCTTGGGCTAGTGATCCGCTTACTTCGCTAAGCTTTGGCGGATTCATTGTGTTTTTAGGTGGTGCTCCTATAGTCTGGAGTTGCAAGAAGCAATCCAGTATTGCCTGTAGCACAATGGAAGCCGAATTTGTCGCGTTAGTTAATTGCGTACGAGAAGTTTATTGGTTATGTAGTGTATTTGAGTCTTGTCATTTGTTCAACTATCGTTCCATTCCAGTCATTTATTCTGATGCAATGTCAAGCATACAGTTTACTACTAATGACGTGGAAAATAGTCGAACAAAACACATCCGTGTGAAATACCACTGGTTACGCGAATGGTATGATCGTGAACGCTTTGATCTACACAAGATACCTGGGGAGTTGAATGTTGCCGACATTTTTACCAAATGGCTTGATGGTAGTCGGGTTCGGTTCTTATGTACTAAAGTTTTCACGGATCTTTAGTGTATTATTTTCTTAGTATTTCATTGTATTTTTGTATATCTTTGATCCAAATATGTCTGGATCATGGGGGTGTTTGTTGGGGTTTAATGCTCCAGATATATTTATTTATATTATTGTTTATTGTTTATTCATGCATTTATTTATAGGTGTTCTCATATAACTAAGTCTGTTATTTGTTTGTATATTTTGCCAACAGATGGCGTCGGTATAACTTTAGGTTTGCCCTGTCTAGTAGTCACATGACATCCCTTACACTGTCTCATGCCATGTGACATCACACACTGCCTCCAATGTCAGCCAAGATGGCTGCTCATATGTACTCTCTTAAGTTCTTTAGTTTTTGTAAGTTTTCATATTATTTGGCTATTAAATTGTTATGGTTTTTAGTTTTTATAAACCATTGAGTCATTCTGTGTGCCTGGATAACGCGTACTCACGCGCGCACATCGCGAGTCAGCTTGCTCATTTTCGTACATCGCGTTTGCTCATTACTCACGAACTCGCATCAACGCTTCCACTACTCAATTCAAATGGAAATTCGAATAGTTTTAGCTTCGTTTTACCTTCTATCACATGACTTGAAGCAGTCATGTGACGTCTAAAACAAATGGCGCCGATCTAACTCTACAACAGTAGAGTAGATGCTGCGCAGACGAGTGGGCAATTGTAAGACACAACTCGGGTCTCGTGAAACGCTGGAATTGTAGGGTTTCTTGGCTTAAACTTAAACGTTTCCGGAAATGACGACACATTTTAGGAAACGAAACGAGGGAAACGACGAAAATATGAAAATGTTTTAGTTCCTGAATGCACCTTATGTTTTAGTCAAGAAACGTGCGTGCACGCGCGTTTTAGGAAACGCAATAATTTCAGCGTTTCACGAGACACGAGTTGTGTCTTACAATTGCGCACTCGTCTGCAGCATCTAACTCTACTGTTGTAGAGTTAGATTGGCGCCATTTCTTTTGAAGCTAAAACGAATCTAAAACGTACGTAAAACGTACCTGAAACTTAGCTAAAACGTGCCTTAGATTTTCACACAAAACACACATAAAACTAATCACACACAAAACTCGTTTTTGACGAGTGTTAGTTCCTGAATGCACCTAATGAATTTTTTTACACTTTATTTTATTCAGTTGTAATACCACAAGCGCTAGTGTGATTGTCGAAATAAGCTTGTAACAATGAATTTTTTTACTCCATCAAAAATTGGGACCTGAATAAACCACTCGTGCCCTGTGGGCACGAGTGGTTTATTCAGGTTTCAATTTTTAGATGCATGAGTGGTTTTACCAATGAGTAAAAAAATGAATGGTTGCAAGCTGTTTCGTTAATCACTAGCGCGAGTGGTATTCGGGAAGAGAATCTAACGAGAAAAACTACAACAACAACAAATCTATATCTATATTTCTTAAAGGACTTCACAAGATTTTGCGAGATTCCACAGGATTTTATGGGATTCCACGAGATTTCATGGGATTCCACAAAATTTTACGAGATTTCACGAGATTTTACGAGTTTCTGCGAGATTTCACGGGATTCTACGAGATTTACGGGATTTTAACAAATTACCCGAGCGAATGTAAATTCTGTGGAATCCTGTAAAATCTCACTGAATCTCATGGAATCTCGTCAAATCCCGTAAAACATTGCGTCATCGCCATTTTGGGATTGGGGTGGAGTGGCTCGCTCTGACAGCTAATTGTTTCAGAAGTGGATTAAACATAAATTTATTTTCGGATATTTTTCATGGTGCTAAATAATCAAAACAATAGGCGCACCGACCAATGAGATTCGACCAGAAATTCGAATTCAACGAATCTGCGCGTACGCTCTCGTGGATAGTTTTTACAAGTTAGATTCTCAATATAATTGCTTACTGTCACTTGGTGTGAGAATGTAATTTTATAGATGAAGTTCACTTAGTTGCCCGATAAGTGAATCTTTGATATCAAATCCTCCCTCCATATTATCTTGTTCCTGCCCTGAAACTACTAGGTACACTATTTGGTTGAATGGAAATTTTTCTAGTGATCAGTTTCCTTGGTTTAGTCCTTCCCCATTGACAAAATTATGCCATCTATCGACCAAGTGCTACAATTATGAGGCTATTCAGTATTAGGAATGTTATGCTAACTTTATTACTTCCTGAGTTTCGAGTGAAATACCACGTTTACGTATCTGTTCTTGTCTAGTGGCATAAGGTAAAGTCGTTAAGTGGATGACTAATTGTTCCATATAGTTTGGCGTAAGAAAAAGTTTTATCACCAGGAAATATTAATTGGTATGTTGTTTTGAAACCTGTTGGCGTGGCTTGCGCAATAGCAAAACAGCGGGAAAACAGAACTCAATTCATTTCTCAGTGCGACATCATCAGGGCGACAGTCAACGAAACTTTAATTGATTAATTTATCTCATCTTTTATATTGAAGATTTAAAAATTCTACAAAATTGATGTTATGGAACAAAGCAGTAGATTACGTAATGAAGTACAGATTTACAATCAGTTTGTTTTCGGAAACTTCAATTGGTGTGAGCGTAACTTTCGTACAGCTATGTGGGGTCAAAATAGACTCTTGTTCAGGAAATAATTCATTAAAAATAGATACAGTAATGTTATTTTATGGTAATAAAACCATGATGTATTTTCTTTTAAAACCATAAATAAACAGAATATCATTGTCTAATAGCCCTAAATACTATCAATTTCTTCAATATGATTTCTTAAAGTCGAGTTGGGTCAAATTTTACCCAACCCGACTTTTGATCCCAAATTTGACTTTAAGCAATCAATTATAACACGGCTGGCGTGTGACCCAAAAATTTGCAAATCTTTTAGTGCTACTCATCAGGTTTTCTCAACACCATTATCCCAAAAGGCTGCTTGTAGAGCAGTTACTAGAAGTTATCTATTTTGCTGACTGATGAAATTTCTAATAATGAGAGTTATGAAAGTGATGATGAAATAAATATTGCTTTAAACAAAGCCATCAACTACACATGCGGAGTTGTGGGGTCAATTTTGACCCCACATGGGTAGCGTAAGGTCAAAAAATCACCGGCTGTTCGAAAATTAAAGGACTACAGCTTTACTCTTTCATTCTGCGGTTTTGCTACTTGAACACTTTATTTTTATTGCGAAATAGAATTAAATTAAGAAGTAATAAAGTTGGTAAAAAATCTTAATGGCTATGCTAATCTTGAAGTTTATTTTTGAGTTTAATTTTTTTGGTTTTAGGTTAATAGTTTGCGGTCATTTAGAGGAGAACAGATCTCTACTGCATTAAAAACAGATTCAAAAAATTACAGATTAGAGCATGGTAATTTGACTTGGGAGATACTTGTATCAATGATCATATAGACTAAATTGCTCGATTCCAGCTTAAAACGTTTCCTTCCAGACAAATGAACTTACAGAAAATTATTTAGACTGTAGTTAATGGCTAACTTTTTCTGTTGTGCAATATGTAACTTAATATTGCATTGTTTTCTTGGCTGTTGTAAGAAAATACAGCCGCATATTGTTCGTTATTAACATTTGTTCTTGACCAGTGACATAAAGTAAAGTCGTTTAATGCTTGATCTATAGTTCCAACAAGTTTGGCATAGCCTCCAGAAACTATAGCTATTCTTCTGTCTCTTTGATTTCAGGACAGATAGGCTAAGAAATAGCAGAATAAACATAATCTTTATTTTTATGAAGGAAGTGGTGTTGATTGATGGACTTTTATTCACAAATGATATCTTATCTTTTATTTTTATTTTTGTGATTTTGTTAAGTAACAATTTGAGAGAGGAAAACATTTTGTTCAAATTAAGACTGAATTTCAAAAAAATTATTTACTAGAAATGGCATGTACTGTAAGTGATTTATTTAGATAGCCTCAATGGGTCATTGGAGTTACTTTGTCGCGGTCGATGTATTAAAATTGAAAACTCAGAACCCAATTTATTTTTGAGGCAAATGTAATGCAACGGTAGAGGGCAGACGATAGTGAGAATGAACTCTGAGCGTCTTTTTATCTTATCTTTTATAATTATACCGAAGTTGCTGATGATTACATATGGTCAGTATCGATCTAGTATACATGATACAGTACAGTATGTACATATACAAGATGATTCACAAATCACCTGAAGTGTTCGTAATCCAGTATCAAAAACAAATCTTGTAGTTAAACTTGAATATTTAGGGTACGACTTGTGGGTACAGGCACGGTCAAACTTTTTGAAATTGGATAAAATTGAGCATTTTAACATTCTTTGACTATTGATTTTCAACATAAAATTTGAAAACACGATAAAATATAAATTGGAGAATTTTAATTATTTAGCTTGTTTAAAAGGTAAAATACAAAAATTTCATTTACTACAAATTTAATTTTTAAAATTATTTTTATAATACCGATACGAAAATTTATTGTGGGTGAGTACATGGTAAATCGACTGGCGAAATTCTTGTTCCATTATAAAGAGCCCATGTGGCTTGACTCCAGGCTATAATATTACCTTCTTCTAAAGGATCGCAGCGGCTCACTTGCTTAACTATTTTTTTTTTTGGTAAGAAAAATATGTTGAAATAATTTAGTGCAGTTACTTTTTTTTAAAATTTCTAGGTTTACTTGTGTGGGGTGTAAGAATGTAATCCCATAGATGAAGTTCACTTATTTGACCAGTTAATGCCTGATTAATATCAAATTTTTCTCCTGCGCCATCTTGTTCTTGACCTAATATTACTACTCCATTTGGTGGAACTGGTTTACTTCCTATGCCACTTCCATTTCCAAATCTTTCACCATTGACAAACACTTGGCAACTGTTTTGAAGTATGGACCATGTTACACATGTTTGAATCCAATTAATACTTTGAATGTTTGTTTTAATTTCGGTTAACATTAGGTTTCTACCGAATTGTATTGCTAAATATTAAAGAACAATTTTTTGTTTGAATTATTGTTATTTTAAAGAGGAATTTTACCTTTGTTATGTTGTATGAAAGTTAAAATGCTGTTATGTTCGTCAGAAACGGCATAAGAAAAAACCGCAGCATGAAGTTCATTGTTAACATTTGTTCTTGACCAGTGGCATAAAGTAAAATCATTTAGTGGACGATCAATGGTTCCATAAAGTTTGGCATAAGAATAGGTGTTTCCACCTGGAAAAGTAATTTGAAATCTTCTTGTTAAGGAGTTTACGCTAGAAACGCCTACCAAAACTAGAACCACTAGAATCCACTTCATTTCTCCGTTGCTTGGAAAGTAAACTGACTTAGATAATTTATACTCTCTTATCGTATCGTTTTTTCGTTGCCTTTTATCTATTTGTGGAAGATTACATAACTTATTTATCTATTATTCATTTTAAACTAAAGTATTGACTGTTTTCAATGCGCTTGGTAGCTTTTTTTGAGAAGTTGAAGGTAGATAGTTTGACCAAACAACATAGAATATCCCACCCTGTTCGAGTACTGTAGAAAAAGACAAAGAATTTAAAGGTCAAGTGCAGTCTAAAATTTAATTTTAATGTGTGAAAGAATGTTAACAATAACATATATTTATTTTTTAAATATTTTTTTGTTGCATATTTATTATTATATAACAATTACAATATTCCTTCTCCACAATGCAAAGCATCATGGTTAAATGACATTTCCAATCCTAAAATTCAAATGATCCAGAACTAGTTCTCAGGTTTGGTCGAATTTCAACTCTCTGCACATGCTCAGATGGTTATTTTGTTAACAATCAGAACTGGTGACGTCATTTAATCCTTGCTCGACCATGATGCATTGCATGACAAACAAAGCGAACCAACTAGACATTGTTTTGTTTATAAAATAATAAATATTCAACAATAAATTATTTTAAAAAATGAATTACATGTTATTGTTAATATTAAAATTAAATTTTAGATTGCACTTGACCTTTAAGAAAGTATGATATTTTCCACTTTGTAACAAATGTCCATAGATAATCTATCTATACGAATAAATAAACTACAGTATGATATAGTCCTACAGCCTTGTATATCGTATTTATTCTTAAGACTAGTTCACGTTCAATTGACGCGTAGGGCGAAACTTGAAGTTTTGCTCCTACGCACTAATACCACAATGCCTAAACTCCGTTTCCAAAACATTGCAAGAAACTCCCATTGGCTAGAGCCTTTACCCAGCAATTGTTTAAAGCACTTAAAAAAATAATTTGAAAAATGACCATAAAAGGGCATAAACGAACATAAAACGAACATAAAACGAACATAAAACGAACATAAAACGAACATACAACGAACATACAATGAACATACAACGACCATAAAACGAACATAAAACGAACAAAAAACGAACAAAAAATGACCATAAAAATGACCAGATATGGTAGTTTTTGGTGGTTTTTTGTATTAATGTGCAAGCAAACAGGCTCCAACCAATGGGAGTTTTTCGCAATGTGTTGGAAACGGAGTTTAGGGTTTTTCTACCGGTATATATTGGTACCAAAAACACAAGGTGCATTCAGGAACTAAAACTTGAAAATTAGAAAACATTAGGTGCATTCAGGAACTAAAACATTTCCATGTTTTAGTTGTTTCCCTCGTTTTGTTTCCTGAAATTTGCCGTAATTTCCGGAAACGTTTAAGTTTAAGCCAAGAAACGCGCATGCACGAGCGTTTTAGGAAACGCTACAATTCCAGCGTTTCACGAGACACGAGTTGTGTCTTACAATTGCGCACTTGTCTGCGCAGCATCTACTCTACTGTGTTGGTATTTAGAATGCGTTATGTGACCGAGTATTATTTGTTCATGCATAGTTATATTTGTAATGCATCAATTGTATTTCATTTACTGTCTGCTAATGTGTTAGCTTTAAGTTTTCTTAACAGATGGCATTGCTTCTCAGTTCAAGAAGCAGTGGCATCATGCAGCTCTGAGTCTGTGACATCACAACTCACAACTTCCATCATGCAGTCCTGAGTCTGTGACATCACAACTCACAACTCACTCAGCTGTTCTCCAAGCAAGCTAAGATGGCTGCTAGCTAGTGTTTATGTCTGATATTAAGTTTTGTAAGTTTACTTTTAGTTTATGATTAAATGGTTTGTTTTATTATTTTTACAAACCTGTGCTCATTCTTCTAATCAAATCACACTGACTGAGCTCATGTCCACATGCATATCCAACCTCATCATCTCAACCTCAACTGCCCAGCAAATTCCACACATATTCACATGTTAGTTTTGGATATCAACATACTGTTGTAGAGTTAGATCGGCGCCATTTGTTTTAGACGTCACATGACTGCTTCAAGTCATGTGATAGAAGGTAAAACGAAGCTAAAACTTCTCTAAAACTTAGTGCCTCAGATTTTCACACTCAGAATTATACACAAAAGGTGCATTCAGGAACTAAAACTTGTCAAAAACGATTTTTGTGTGTGGTTAGTTTTGTGTGTTTTTGTGTATAATTCTGAGTGATAAAATCTGAGGCATGTTTTAGCTAAGTTTTAGGTAAGTTTTAGGTAAGTTTTAGCTACGTTTTAGCTTCGTCTTAGCTTCTATCACATGACTTGAAGCAGTCATGTGACTTTAAAATAAATGGCACCGATCTAACTCTACAACAGTAGAGTTGGATGCTGCGCAGACAAGTGCACAATTGTAAGACACAACTCGTGTCTCGTGAAATGCTAGAATTGTAGCGTTTCCTAAAACGCGCGTGCACGCGCGTTTCTTGGCTTAAACCTAAACGTTTCCGGAAATGACGACACATTTCAGGAAACGAAACGAGAGAAACGACTAAAACATGAAAATGTTTTAGTTCCTGAATGCACCTATTACATACACAAAACTAACCACACGCAAAACTCGTTTTTGACGAGTTCCTGAATGCACCTAATGTTTATTCTAGAAAAATAATAATAATAATTTTTAATTTTCGAATTATTTTTACTGAAAACACATAGGATGGTGCCATCTGATGGCCGAAAGTTACCGAAACGATCTAATCGGGAAAATGCAAAAAAAAAGCTTTTTTCCATTTAAAAAATTTAAAAAACTGCATAGAAATGTTCTGCATCATTCAGACAATCTTTATAGAGATACAGAACATAATTTTTCATAAAGTATTAGTCTAAAAAAAAAACGAAATTTTGAAGTTGACTGTTTTTCAATAGATAAAAACACATTTCGGGCGCCATTTGCAAATGACGTCATAGTACAACAGTCAATCAAATTGCCGGGATGCACGTTTGAACGAACATACGGACGTTGCATTTTAGTATATAGTAGGTATGGGGATGGCGATGTAATCTTGGTAGGTTAAGAAACTTTTTTCTTCACTTGAAGCTATAAATTTGTGTAGTTTAGTGCTCGCATAGACATAGCACAATGTCAATAGTCTATAGTCAACATCTATAAATGAATGATAAAAGTAATGCGTATAATATTACTTTATTTTAAATATTTAAACTTTTAGGCATAGTAATAATTCAATATTGATTTGTTTTGTAGTTAAATGGAAACTCAACTAATCTTCGCCGCATGGTAAAGTAACTAATGAGACTCTTGCCCCGTTGTACAGAGACCAAGTCACGAGGTTCCAGCTGATAACATTGCCTTCTTCTTTGTACTCGCAGTTATACACTTTATTGACTGCAATGAATTATAAAATTAAAAATTAAATCATAATTAAATATTAAATAACAAAATATTTTTACTGTCATTTGGTGTTAATGGATGATCCCATAAGTTGACTTCACTCATTTGTCCTTTATGTGCTTGTGTTTTGTCAAAATGTTGTTCAATCAAATCTTGATCTTGGCCCAATATCAAAACGCCATTTGGTAATACAGTTGCATCAGGACTTAAACCTTTTCCAGTTTGTTGTATTTTTCCATTGATGTATAGGTTCCACGATCCTTCTACACTTGACCAAACAATACAAGTGTGAATCCATTTGCTTTTTTCAACTCCGATAGTAATCACTTCAGTTTTATTGTTGTTTTGATAGAACTGAACTGAGGATACTAAAAAATTTAAATATTATGCACAAAAAAATAAAATAAAATAAAATAAAAAAATTACTTGTCTGATTTTGCTGATCGAGCATTACTAAAATACCGTTATCGTTCGTCGGAACTGCATACGAAAATGTTGCGCCTTTGAAATTATTACTATTAATTCTGCTCCAATGACATAAAGTGAAATCAGTCAAATGACGATCAATTGTGCCAAGGAGTTTAGCATAGGGTAATGCATCATCGGCAGGAAATGTGATTTGATAAGTTTTTTTCGAGGAATAAACGACATTAAATGTGCAAAATATAAAAACTACTATTGTGAAGGATTTCATTTTGTGATAAATGATCAGGTTTTCACTGCTGCACGTTTGAGGTGTAAATGTGTGTTGAGAAGGAAATTTAAATTATAAATAGCAAACTTTGTTTATTTTTTCAAGTTGTTTTCAATTTATTCCGTGACTTCAATTATAATAAGGCTGTTTTTGAAATCAAATATGCCGCTTACATTTCATCTCATTTATGTTGTCAGCGAGACGGTTTCCTAGAAAATTTCTATTTGAGATATGGAACATAAGGCTTTTGTATAATCTTGTTATTTCTCTTCGTTGCAAGGTAAATTAATTGGCGAAACTTGAGTCCCATTAAATAGTTTCCATCTTGCTAAATTCCAACTGATAATATTTCCTTCTTCAGTGTAAAGGCAATTATGAACTGCTAAAACTGTGTAAAATTTTAAATTTTTTGTTTTTAGTTTTTACTTCTTGAGAATGCATTAAATTGTATACTTTGATTTGGTGTCAGATTGCGATCCCATAGATGTAACTCACTAACTTGGCCTTTAAAAGCTTGGTTTGATTCGAAGCCACCGCCATAAGAGTCTTGATCCTGACCTAGGATTACAATGCCACCAGGTTCAACAGTTCTGTTTAGGGCTAAACCGTGACCAATGTTTTTTCTTCGTCCATTTATGTAAATTTCCCATTTTCCGTCTACCATAGACCATGAAGCACAGGTGTGCAGCCATTCATGTCGCACTACATCTGTTTTTGTAACGTTAGTTATCTCTTGATGAACGTAAATTCGAACTGTAATAATTTTTTAATACTGTATGTGGTGAAATATTAGACAGTTTGCGATTTCTCGTACGAGATCAAAAATTAACGACAATGTGTAACGATATTTTTTAAAAAATCTCGTCAAACCATTAAAACAAATGGACAATATCTCGTTATTTGTCATTCTCCTAATAGACAGTTGGCGATTTCTCATACGATATTAGACAGTTTGCGATTTCTCGTACAAGACCGAAAACGAGATTTAAAAAAACGAAATTTTCAAAAAAAATCTCGTTTTTTTAAATCTCGTTAATAAAATGTCGTATCAGTGTTTGCAGTTTGTCACGAAACATATAACATACGACATTTAAATCAGCAGCAGCAATTTTTAGCAAAACAAGACACCTTGCACAAATTAAGCCTAAGTATTGGGCTTGTGGTTTATGCAAGGTGTTTGACTGATTAAAAAACTAACCTGAGATAATGTAATCGACACAACTTTGCCAAAATTACAACCGAAGCGGAGGGAAAATGGCGGCAGAATTTTACGACAATTGTTGTGAATGTAGGCAGTGCGCATGCGCAAGTGAAGTCGTATACATGACAATTTGAAACGAGATTCTTCAAAAATCTCGTCTGAGAGTGTTGGAACGAAAAATGAAATTACGTAATAATACAAGTTTCGTAATAATCAAAATCTCGATCGAGAAATTGCAAACTGTCTATTTATTTCATTACGAGAATGCCAAAATAACAAGATACTGTTAAATGTTAAATATAATGAAATGTTAAATGTATTCTCGATTGAAAGGTCTTGATCCTCGTTTCAAATTGTCGTGTATAGGTCTTGATTTGCGCATGCAGTGTCGTGGCCTGACTTATTAGAAAGATAATTACTAATAAGCTGAGTGTACTTAACCTGGGTTATTCTAAGTAATATGAGAATGGGTAGCAAAATAATTGATACACGAGAATGAACTATAGTATTTCAATGGTATTTAATAGCAATACGATTAAATTACACTGTGGAAAATCAGGATCGAGATATCTCTCGATCTGGCTTGCTGAGATATATTGTGAAGTGTGATAACTAGGTTATCACGGGTCCTTGGTTCGGTCGGTCTCGATTCGGATGCTAAACTGGTTGAAGTACAGTTTAGGCCTATTCCTGGTTTCTTGGTCTGTTGTCTAGGTGTTGGATGGTGTCGTTAGGTGGTTGATAGGATCGCAGTGGTCGATTGCTTAACTTTGCAAAGTTACTAGTGCTTTGTCTTGTCAAATACACGTGTAGAGCCGGACAAAGAATTTGTCTTGTCGAATACGCATGTAGATCCAGACAAAGGGTTTTCCCTTTGTTAGTGTTGGGAGTTTGAGAAAGGTTCGTCGACGAGGTTATTTGTCTTCGTGGCACTATCTACATCAGTCCAGTGAGATTTTCGGTGTGTGTCCGTGGCATCGGGTCCTCAATCAATCCCTGTATTTTTACGGGGCCTGACTGGCGAGGAAGTTTGATGCTCTGGTGTACCTTGGGTTGTGTCCTGTGAATAATCTAATCAGCTCCCTGTTGCAAGGGCTTTTATACTAGTGGTCAGAGACAGGAACAGGAACTGTGTCATATGACAAAATCCTTTGTCATAAGTCTCTGACCCCAAGAGGGGTGACCGCAGGGGTCAAGGAAGGAATGGGGCTTTCAATAGAGCTAAGGTATTTCCCCATCTCCCTATCTCTTGGTGGAGAATGAAAAGAACTAGAATGAGGGTGAACCCTCACACAAGTGCAATTAAAGCAAACACATTATTTCTGTAATATTTACTAACAGCGCACTGCATAGAATCACAACAATTGTCGTGAAATTTTGCCGCCATTTTCCTTTCGCTTCGGTTTTGGCAAAGTTGTGTCGATTACATTATCGCAGGTTGTTTTATAATCAGTCAAATACCTTGCACAAACCACAACCCCAATACTTAGGCTTAATTTGTGATAAGATGTCTAGGTCTGCTAAAAATTGTTGCCACTGATTTATAAGTGTCGTATGTAATACGTTTTGTGACAAATCGCAAACATTGCTACGACATTTTATTAATCCTCAAAGCCCTGAAATTTTGGAACAACTTTAAGCCCGATTAATGGTCACAATTGTGACCATTTTGAGTCTCTACTTTGAAGCGCTTTAGTGCTGTTACCATGGTTTCTCCAACCAACACTAGGTGTCACCAATTGTAATAATTAAGACATGCGGTCAAAATGTTGTTTTAAACAGCATGCAAGGTGTTTTTAATCATTTATTTATAATGACGATTGTCTATATCAACTTAATTTAAATTGAAATTAGTTTCACATTAACTCAGTTGACCATGTGTTTGAAAGATGAAGGGTTAATACTGTGTATGGTTATTTAGTTTATATATAGGGGCGCAATATTCTAAAAGCGTTCTCACTAGAGTAAAATTTGCAGTGAAAACAACCAAAAACTTAAGCTGGGAATTTAAGGGGACCGTTTTTTCTTTTTACAATAACTTTTTTATTTTATGCCTGATTGCAATGAAATTAATTCAGAAAATGTAAATGCATATTCTTAACAGCTACTGCAAATTTCAGATTTTTTTACAAATTTTTTAAAAAAATTTGTATTCACAACTGCAGCTGGTTACAATTGTGGTACAGGATGGGGCTTTGAGGGTTAATGAGATTTAAAAACACAATTTTTTTTGAAAATTTTGTTTTTTTAAATCTTGTTTTCGGTCTCGTACGAGAAATCGCAAACTTTCTGAAGAAATAAATCTCGTACAAGAAATCACAAACTGTCTATTAACGAGTATTAACGAGTTTTCAAACAAGACAACAAACAAACAACATTAGTCCACCAGGCTTCTACCATATTCCCTCGGAAAGAGGATAATGGGAAGTCAGACCAGGGTGCCGGATAATTTGAATTTTCCGGCATTTTATCTATTTGATTATTAATTGACCAGTTGTCTAGTTGTCAAAAACTGGTCAGACTCGTAATTACCGTCATGCCGTTATTTCCGAGGGAATACGGTAATAAATCTACTTTTAAATTCTAAAAACAAAGAATCTGCTAAGAGATGAGTGCAACCAATAATTTTTTTGTGCTTGTATGTAAACAATCTTATAAAATTAAAAATAAATTAAAATTTCAAAAAACTGAGGGCTATTTTTCCACACAATATTTTAATATTGCACTTTAAATGTAAACACAAGTTCTAAAACCTAATTTTATATTTATTGTATTAAGAATTCGGAAGAATGTGTTTTAGTTTTAGTTGCAAGACTAAATATTGTTGACATTTAAAGAATTGGGCTCTCAATCTACTGCAGTATTTATTTTTGTTAAATTGATCTACCAGCAAAAGTATTATAAGTGGTAAATAAAATATTTAGGCCAATATGTGGAAATAACACAGTGGCTATTCCCACACATTGTGTGGAAATAGCCACTGCAACCCAAATGTGGAAATAGCCACTGCAACCCAAATGTGGAAATAGCCGACTGTATAAAGACCGTCTATTCACACATTTGAAAATAAAAATGAAATGTGGTAATAGACATGTCTATTTCTACACAATGTGTGGAAATAACACAGTGGCTAGCTCCCACAGAAAAAAAATAACTAAAAATACAAAAATGAGATTTTAAAATTATATTTTTATTGATGAAAATTACATAAGATTGAAGACAACCGAATAATTACTAAACCGCTTGCAAATGTAAGAAACCTTCTTGATTCTCTTAACATTTAATCCGCCCTTTTTTAAACATGGAACATGAAAATATTCTTTGCAAGTTGTGCATTCAACCATATTTTTAGCTCTAAAGTAGTTCCAAGTGAGCGCGAAGTGAATTTTGAACAAAATCATATTTAGAGGGACATTCCTTTGCGCAAAGCAAACGAGCATTAACAATCGCCATCACTCCGCAATCATCGCCATTGCACTGCATCGCCATTGCACTGCTTCGTGCATTTGTTAATAGACTTAATAGACATTCGTGCAGGAAAAAGCGTACTAAAAATATGGTTGAATGCACAACTTGCAACGAATATTTTCAATATTTTCATGTTGCATGTTTAAAGAAGGGCAGACTAAATGTTAAGAGAATTCAAGAAGGATTCTTACATTTGCAAGCGGTGAAGTTATTATTTGGCTGACTTTAATCCTATGTAATTTTCATCAATAAAAATTTAATTTTAAAATATCATTTTTTTATTTTTAGTTCTTTTTTTCTGTGGGAATAGCCACTGTGTTATTTCCACACATTGTGTGGAAATAGACACGTCTATTCCACATTTCATTTTTATTTTCATTTTTATTTTCAAGTGTGGGAATAGCCAATCCTGTAAGGCCGTCTATTTCCACACAATGTGTGGAAATAGACATTGCGTTATTCCCACACATTGTGTGGAAATAGACATGTCTATTCCCACACAATGTGTGGAAATAGACACTGCGAAATATTTATGGAAATATTAAGTTAGGCTAGGTTCCCACACACAAAAAATCGCACGATTCAATTTTGCGTTTTGCCTCAAAATCGTGCTATTTTTAAAATTGAAATTTTTTCTATGTTTTTCTGTGTTTTTGCTGCATGTGGAAACCTAGAAAATTTAAAATTTAAAATAGCGCGATTTTGAGGCAAAACGCAAAACGAAATCGCGCGATTTTTGTTGTGTGGGAACCTAGCCTCACGTTTCTCAGTATTTCAGACATACCTATTTCGCTTTCAGATATAAAAATTGTAATACTGTTGTCTACTGTTGGTTCAGCGTAGGAAAAGATAGCTCTATATCCTTGTAAGTTGGTATTGATTCTTGACCAGAAACATAAAGTAAAGTCGACAAGTGAGCGATCAATAGTACCGACAAGTTGAGCGTGTGAAAATGTTTGTTGGCGTGGGAATAGAAATTGATGAGTTTTCTTCAATGTTGATGATTGAATTTGTATAAGCATAAACAAGATAGCGAAAAAATACGCCATTTTAAAAAATAATTTCCAAAGAAAAAAAAATGAAGAAGGCAATGTATATTACTTTGATCGTACGTGATGTTTGGTTACTTTTAGATTAATAAATCGCGACTTAATCACGCTTGTTGACTTTATATTTTCTGCGTAAGATTAGTGTGCCATAACTAAAATATAATGTTACATATTTTATTAATATTAATAGTTAATTAATAACTTACATGTTTGTGCTCCAAGCGAGTAGGAGCGTGGCCGTCCGGTTGTCAATTAAGTCTCTTGTAATGGAGCAATTGTCACGAGTAATAAAATAATATGATACATGATAAAACATTAATTTCAGCTGATGTTTTTCTAGTATAAACTCTGATTACCAACGAAACATCATATTTCTATCGGTAATTAACTTTGTTACCACTAAAAAAATGAACATGTGCATGTGTGTGTGTGTTATAGCTGAATAAAATTCGCCATTCCTTAAAATGGCCTAAATGATTTTATTTTTTATTTTTTAAAGTTTTCAGAACACTTTAAAAAAAAAAATTTGTGTTCCAAAAATTCAAACAGCTCATTTGAGCTTGGTGAGAGCATTGTTGGCCACTGCAGGCAGGGCTGTTTCTGACGTCACAGCTGGTATTCCCCAAGTTAAATGCTTAGGGTTTATGTCAAAACTGGTAACCTTTTACTAAGTTTACATGAACGCGCTTTTCTGGAAAATGACGTTATCATTTCTCAAGTGGGAAAAGTAAAAAATGGAGTATTCTCTCTAGTTTCCACTTTTCCACTTGAGAAATAATGACGTCATTTTCCAGAAAAGCGTGTTCATGTAAACTTAGTAAATCATGCAAATTCTCGATTTTGTTTTGCTTTTATCTTTTACTTCAACATTGGGTTTAAACTCGAAAATATTTTTCAGAAAATCTCTGAAAAATTTTTAAAGGGTTTTAAACGATCCAATGGACCAATAATAAAATGTGATGTCATAAACCCTTTAAAAGACCATATATTATTAAAACAATCTTTTGTGTTCATGCAAAAATAATTATAGTTTATTATTTGAAATGTTTGCTTTAATATTCTACAATGAAATTAGATTTACAATAAAAAGAGAGAGAAGAGGCAAATATTGAAATATCTATTCTATTTATTTTGAAAATGAGATTTTGTATGTTTTGAGGGGAAAGTAATTTCTGTTAGTTGAAGGTGCTATTCAGTAGCTATAGAATAAAATGACTGGTTTTACTTAAAGAGGAAAATAACATCAATTTTTTATTGGTCTATTGGATCAAGCCTGTTTCAAAACCGTTAAATAATTTTCCAGAGAATTTTTTAAAAAATATTAGAGAGTCAGCAACAGTGCCTTTATCAGCAGTGGCCAACAATGCTCTATAAAACACAAGCAGGTTGCCCCTCGCTTCGCTTCAGGTATATAAAAGTTTTAAACTTTTAATGATAGATATATTTTGCCATAGTAGAAAAATTTAGGAAATTTATTGTTAAAGTAAGTTTAAACATGCGTGATTTCTCAGCAAACCTGTAAAATTCTGTCAACACGAATGACCCGTGAAATCCCGTTTAACCTTTAAAATCACATGGAATCACCAAATTCTCATCATTAATGACCATGAAATCCCGTTTAACCCGTGAAAATCCCAAAAATTTTGTCACCAATGACCTGTAAAATCCTGTTAAATCACCACCAATGACCTATGAAATCCCGTTTAACTCCTAAAATTATATGGAATCACCAAATTCTCATCATTAATGACCATGAAATCCCGTTTAACCCGTGAAAATCCCAAAAATTTTGTCACCAATGACCTGTAAAATCCTGTTAAATCACCACCAATGACCTATGAAATCCCGTTTAACTCCTAAAATTATATGGAATCACCAAATTCTCATCATTAATGACCTGTGAAATCTCGTTTAACCCGTTAAATCCCAAAAATTTCGAAAATTCCAAAAATCCCAATGTGTATACATTTTTTTTGGTTCTTTTACCAACACCGGTTTGTTGCTTCAATGACTCGTTTTAAACGTTGTAAAAGTTTTTCTCCTGCCAAATCGAGCTTAAAAAAGGCTTAAAAATGACCCGCGTTAGATTCTGCCTTGAAAATCCGGGTCGACATCTAGCGATGGAATGCGGAAATTGTAGGTGGAGCGCTATACATTTGTGACCGACGGACGGAAACCTTCCTCTATATATATAGATAAACTGCTGAAATTTGTACTTTTTGTAACAAAATCTACACGTACTAAAATTACCCATTTTGTCTTACCGTAATGCTTAGTTCCCACTTGGCAGAAATTCCGGTAGAAAATTTTCTGCTGCAGAAAATTTTGAGTATAGAAAGCAGCAGTGTTTATGAATTGCCTTCCTTAGGTGGCATCCATTTTTAAATTCTACTTTTCTGCATTTTTTTTGCCCACTTTTCAGTCCACATACTTTTCTGCACTCAAAAATTTCTGCAGCAGAAAATTTTCTACCGGAATTTCTGCCAAGTGGGAACTAAGCATAAAGGTACTTTTAACATACGCTTACTTATCTCTAAAGTGTAAACAATTTTTCAACACGTTTTGACAGTCTAGATTAGGTATTTTTGAAACTTTACTTTTCTCTGCAATTGTTGTTTGTCTATCGATACCACTCATCTTTGTGCACACTCATGGTTAGCTCCCGGGCTCTTGTGCAAAGAAAAAATATCCATGACATTTCACTTTTTTAATTCGTGAATCACAATTCACAATCCCAATTGCAAGTTTTTCTAAGCAACTGCTTTTCTATTGTGAGCTTATCGCCCTTATAAGTTACATTTGAAGTACGGTAAATGAAGGCACATTTCCAGAGTGCTGGGGTCGTATTTCTATACGCAGTCAAAAATGTGTTTTAAATACATTTCTGGTTGTTTGTTAAAATTTCAAATCCAAAAACAGTCAGAAATAACAATACAACTTCTCTGTTTGCAATCAGAAAACACTTAAAGCTTGCAGACTGTATTGACATGAGTGCATTTTGATACAGTAATTACCCGTTAACGGATTTGGCTAGTCGATAATATTCCATGATTGACTACAATCATAATCGATTGATAAAGCAATCAACAATCATAACCATCTTGGATTAAGAACGATTAAATCACATGTTGTTGATTGCCGTGCAAAGACCTGAAAACCAATCATTTCTTTTATTTCATAATCACCAACGAACACATGTGTACCGCATATACTGTATATCTAAGACATGAAGATGATTTAATCCATTTATGACATTATTTCTGATCGTCGCTAATTGGTTCAAACAATGAAAGTGGTAATTATTAATAAAATACCAATTTGACGGTCTATAATCAAGTTTTTCATAAACCGTAACAGACATTAATTTATAATTGATTTAAAAAGTGACAATTGTGTTTCCAATGTGATTAAAAGGTAAATTTGAATGATTTTAACTGTGAAAATTCTGCAAGAAACGTTGCTTTTTCTCCTTTTGTTTTTCTCTTCTTTTATCCCATCTGCGGCTGCATTGATTTGCTCAGCATTTTCATGAAATCTTGTCTTATCGTGTCACTTCTCGGTATCTCCATAATCGGTTTATTTCTTCACGTTTTTGTTGAAATCAAATCCGAGTAATAAAGTCAGTGATTTGTGGGTGCGTTGCTCTTCATAGCTCTTAGGATTTTCGTAGTTCATTCACCAGATTATCGGTATACGACAGATTAAGTCCTTGATAAAGAAAAAGAAAGGGATTAAACTTTAAACTTCTGTGTTTGTTTAGAGCACGTGGTGTCAATATTTAATTTCTTTTTAATCTAAGCAATGGAAAAAGAACTAATCCAAAAGAAAATTAGTTTTTTTTATTATTATTATTATTATTTTACTTGTTTTTTTTGTTCTTCAACTAATTTTTTTTTACTTCGGCGTGTTTGTTCCTTTTCTGTATACAAAAAATAATAATTTGAAAGGGAAATATTTTTTGTTTGTTGTGCATGGTTTTTGATATACGTACTGAATAGTGATTATGAAAAATTTTGTGAAAGGCGAGTTCAGTTTTTTTTTAGACTTTTTGCAGTTCACAGATCTGAAGACGTATTTTTGTTATCAAAGTTTATATAAATACTAGTTTGATATCTCAAATTAGCTTGATATTGTGGAAATAAATCATAAAATGGTCGTGAAATTGCTTGATTTCTACCCGATAAACTAAAGGAAAAGGGAAGGTAGACAGGAAAAATGGGTGCTGATTTATACCATCACGAAAGCGTGGTGAAGCGCATCGTACGATGCTCGTGGGGAAAAAACCACCTGACACTTTATGTCAGAGGATCAGGTTACTCTCGAAGCAGTTCTCTAAAATGAGAAGTTTGGAGTCGATGAGGTGAATTAAAGGTGACAGTGGCGAATTAATTGCAAGACAATAGCAATGCGTAATTTAATAACTGTTTGGATTGAAAATGGCCCGCAGGAGTGACGAATTGAAATGATTTGTAAGTGGAAATATTAAGAATGCAATTAGCCAGAATGAATCAATTTGGACATTCTATCTCTCTGAGGGAGCTTAGCAGATGGAGATTAGCGCTCAATCTTTGGTGTCAGAGACCTAAAATGACCTCGAGGTGACACCTGGCGATGCGTTTTAATAGTCTTTCACTCGTTTCCGACATCCAACTCATTAAAACGCATTGCTTTGTGTTTATTGTTACTGCATTAGAATTGAAACAAAAAGAAAAGCATAATTTTTTTTCTCGATTGTGGTTGCAGCTTTGGTTTTAGGCGTTTGTCGAATTAGGTAATTGTAAAGGTGCATTTTCATTTGCGAGAAATGCCATTTCTCGCGCTCATTTTTCAACAATCGCGCGACAAAAATGTTGTTCATTTTCATGCAAGCTAGACTTGCAAAGGCGCGCGATTGTTGGCGCGATTCATTTTCTTGCTTCTGTCTATTCTAGCTTTGCTCTGAAAAGTTACCAGATTTTCACTGATTGACACAGGAAATATTGGGAAAAAGTATTGTAAACCTTGTTTATGATGCAATAAACAGATAAATTGACAAAATGTTTTTAAAAAAAATTAATAAAATAAAAAAATTTTTTTTTTTAATTTAGTTTTTATTTATTTTATTTTTTTTATTTTTATCTCTTTACTACTTGTTTTTTATTCTTTAGTAAAAGAAGTCTTTTTCTTCTCCTATTGGCTTCCATCTTTGTTTGGAAGCGAGAAGTGGCTTTTTTGTGGCTTTAATGAAAATGCTCAAGCGAGAGAGCATGATTTTTAGAGTGGCGCGATTGTTGGCGCGATTTTTATTGTAGCGCGAGAAATTCTCTCGCAAATGAAAATGCACCTTTACTCGAGTTTGGGAAAGTCCACAGTTGCTGTGACGAGTTTTTGCTACTTAGTTAGTTTTCTTGGTGAATAGCTAGGTAATTACCTAGTTCATATATTTTACACGACATATATTGACTAAAACATAATAATAATGTGTTACTGGATTTACATTTGCCTACTAACATTAAAACCTAGTCTTCATGATATTTTTAAATATATATTCAGCTGAAATATTTACACTTATGGTGGTTAGCTCACATTCGTGTTCACACCGCTGCTTAAAGTAACGCAAGATGGCTGTGCAATGCATTGTGGGTTTAAAATCACAGACAAAAACTTAAGTTTATACTTTAAAATTGATTTCGAAGTAGGAAGTAACGTAGCTTAAGAAATTACAGCAACCAATGAGACAAAAGCTGCTTCTCGCATGAAAAACGAGATGGAGTGAGAAATTGGCGGTTTACAGTTAATAGGTGCATTCGGAAACTAAAACATTTTTGTGTTTCTCTTGTTTGTCTCGTTTCGTTTCCTGAATGTGCCGTCATTTCCGGAAGTGTGTATGTTTTAGTCACGAAATGAGCTTGCACGCGCGATTTAGGAAACGCTACAATTCCAGCGTTTCACGACACGAGTTGTCTTACAATTGCGCACTCGTCTGCGCAGCATCTAGCTCTACTGTTGTAGAGATCGGCGCTATTGTTTTGAAGCTAAAACGAATCTAAAACGCAGCTAAAACTTGCCTAAAACGTGCCTCAGATTTTCACACTCAGAATTATACACAAAACATACACAAAACTAACCACACGCAAAACTCGTTTTTGACGAGTTTTAGTTTCTGAATGCACCTACTGTCTACAAACAGTAGGTGCGTTCAATCCTAAAAAGAAAAGTCACTTATTTGCCTGAAATGACTTTTAAAAGGCAAATATGACGTAATTTGCATCATATTTGCCTTATAGAAGTGACTTAAGTGACTTTAGAGGAAAGGCAAACACAGCTCACTTCTTTGCCTTATAGAAGTCACTTCTTTTTACTGCACATGCACAGTGCTCACAAAAAATAGCTATAGTGGCATCCATCTTGGAAACGATTAGATCGTTGATGTTTCTTGACTCCAAACTGAAGTTTTAGCGAATAAATTCGGCTAATTTTGTAGGCGGGGACTTCATTCAACAACATCCTAACGATCCTTTGAGAAATCAGCATGAAAATAGGTAAGAGTTGCGAAAAATGACGACAAATTTGGTACGGACATCACCGAACATCCTGGCCGCGGAACGTGCACCTACGTCGGCCACAATATTCGGTCATGTCCATACCCGATTTGTCGTTATTTTTCACAAATTTTATCTATTTTTTAGCAGATTCTCTTAAAATATATTAGCCAAGATGGAATAGACAATTTTATCAACGAAATCTAATTTTTATTCCACAGTTGAAACAATAAAATTACTAATGAAAATGAAAATGCATGAACAATTTAAGTGTGTTCATTGAGAAGTCACTTTTCCATAAGGCAGATAAGGAGAAGTGACTTTTCCTTTTCAGGATTGAACGCACCTAGTGTGAACAAAACCATACATTACTTTCCTTAAGTTAAGTTAAATTTTCGTAAGTTACGTTACATTACCTTCAATTTGCACTAACCATAAAGGGTGAACAGCTTTGTGCGTTGCAACTTAAGATATTACTGGGGAAATGTTGTAGTCGCCAGATCTTTGATTTGCAGCTGTGTATTTCTCTGGTTAGTGTCTTACAGCATTAAAAAACGTTTTTAAATGAGGTCTTAGTTTTCTTTTGACCTCTTTTTGAGATTTTTTACTCAGTTTATACTTTTTAGTTCTTGAATGTTTATTTTTACAACAAAAAAATGCCGCTCACATGTGTACTTACTTGTTTCTTGGTAATTGAGATATTAAATTTCTATAATGCAACAACATTTTTATTTTGAAAAGTAATATTGATGAATTTAAGTAACTTGCAACGTTTCTAAAAGGTTTCTTTTCTCTTTCTTTTTTTTCTCTTTAGATTTGTTTTACATCTATTGATTTTTGAAAAGCAAGACTTTTATTCTGCAAAGTGTGGGCCAAGTTTCTATTCACAAGTAAGTAACAAAGCTTTAGTGTTTATCGTCGCACACATACTGCAAAACAGATTGTGACGACTTGTGATGCCTAGAGAAAAAGTTGTTGAAAGAAGTTGGATTTAGTTTCCCAATTTGGTATGCTGATTGGTGGAATTAAAATGAAACAAAGACGCTAACTGATCGCATGCACTTTGTATCAGATTGAGGGAAATTTATTTCGCACTATCAGGGCCAGTTGAGAAACTTGTTCCATCTTAATTGTCCATTGAATTGGAAATTGGTTGTTAGCCTATCAGCCTATATTCCTGAGAAAGGGAGAAAGTGAGGCTTTAGAGACCAGTTCTTTACCAGCAGGGACTTATTTCGACCACGTTATTTCCACCTGGTATAGTCTACCCTCGGGTCTTGTCTCCTCTTCAAGACACTCGCTTGACTGCCTCTTTTTGTCTGTCAGATCGGTGATCCTTTCGGTTAAAGAGAGTGAAAAGTATAGGATTTTGTATTATTTTTAAATTGTATACTGTTCCATATTTTTGAGTTTACATTTTATTTTATTTTTTATTTATTTATTTTTTTTTGAGAAATTGATGATAGGGATTTATTTCATTATTTGTAAAATTAAACGGCTTGTTTTCCGTTTGTTAGCAATGAAAATGAAATCAATGAAAAGACACTTAGTTAAACCTTTGTCAGTTGAATTGAAATTTTCTCACTACTGACAACAGGTTTTGAGAAATTTTGTTTTCGTTAAGTGGAAATTTTTTTTCTTGTCGAGTATTTTCAAGTTATGAAATTACAAAGTTTATGTTAAAAAGAAAAAAAAATAATTTTTTTTTAAGTGTCGTTGTTAATATGATGCAATAGTCGTCATAGATAAGATATCGAAATTATAATAAGTTGATTTTTGTAAATAAATTTGTGTTTTTGTCTTGAAAAATACTTTGTTTGATTAATAAGATGTGTATATCAATTTTATTAATCAAGCAAAGTATTTTTCAAGACCGGTTTGTACCTTTTCTTGGCATCTCAATTATCAATGAGTAAGTGCGGGCTATTTGCAGTCGCCATCTCTCTTGTTACGCATTCGCCCTTTTTGCCCATTCGTCTCTGTAAATGAACCATAATTCTTAGCTCTTCGTCCGCCAGCTGAACACGACGACTAAAATTTACACCTATTTTTCATCGTTGAATTGGATTTACTCTCAACGTCTGTGCTTAAATGACGGGTCATTTTAAAGTCAGGAACGAAGGCAAATTTGCTTCAACTTTCGACTGTATTTATGAATTTCTTGCTGTATGTGCAACTGCTTTACATAAGGGCACTGCGTATTTCCATGTATATGAAAAGTGCTAACTTGATCCGTTTCGTTTTTTTATTCTTGCTGCAAAATCATGTCTCGAGATAAGCTTGAAAAAGAAGGTCAAGATACGGCATAAGAATGCTGAAGCTGTTTTTTATTTTTTAGTATACTGTATATATAAATTTAAATATCGAACAGTGTGTAAAGAAAAAGCCAAAAGTTTAGTATAGAAATGGTTTCAGCTTTAATTTTGTTTTAAACAGCTAAAACATGAACATAAAGCAAGCCATCTGAAACAGTTAAAACCATATATACCGGTATAGTTCGCATTTATGTATGCAGCTATTGTGCTGCGGGTCTCAGAAAAATGGTCTGAAGTTTAAATTCTGCATTCGTGAGAGTTTATAAGCTTCAGTAAATACATTAGACTCAGTTAATTATACAAAAGTTGTTTGAAATATTTATTAGGCTGAACGTGAGACGATTTCTAAAACTTATAAAATTGTTGGTTTTATGATCACTGCAGTTTTAAGTGTATATCTTAAACAAAATCTAGGGAATTATACGGATTTGTTTGAGGTCAAGTGTGCTAAATTAAGACAACATTTTATGAGCATACAAGTATATTGTGATATGAAGTGCAGATAAAATATTTTAATTTTCTGAGAATACCGTATTTTGTCGAATAAGGGCCGCGGCCTTTATTACAAATTGCAGCCGCACTATCAATCACACTGTCAATCAATCTGAAATTCAAATTCAAAAGCATGATTCAAATTCCCGTTGGTGGTGGTGTGTTGGTGGTGGTGGCGGCGATGGTACGTTATTTTCACGTTCTCGGCCTCTAATAATAGAGGATTTGCGCAACTGAAATTTGCACAAACATATCAACGTATCAACGTATGTTTCATACGTTGATACGTAATTGTTAAAACGTACAGATCAATGAAAGAACTGAATTTATACGTTGGTCCATACGTTCATACGTTCAGACGATGAATGTATGAACGTATTGTTATGTGCATGCGCATAACAAAGCAACCGGCCTGCTTCCGTTTTTGCAAGCCGCCATTTACAAAAATGACGGGCCGAGGACGTGAAAATAACAAACCATCGCCGCCACCAGCACCAACACACCACCACCATTGACTGCAACGGGTATTTGAATTAGGTTTGAGTGACACCAGCATTAGATCGATTGACACCACGTTGTGCCAATTTTAGTTGCACAAATCCTCTATTACTTGTACCGTACATGATAATTTATGAATGGTTGAAACTAGGCCTGTGCGATATTTTTCCAACCTGATGCGATACGATATTGCTCGAAAAGCGATATCGATGCGATATATCGCAATACTGCAGTATCGTTAGAAACGATATGGCGATATGGCGTTATTCAACGATATTGCGATATATGGCGATATGGCAATATGGCGATATTCAACGATATTGCGATATATGGCGATATGGCAATATTGCAAGTGACGTTTTTGAATTTTTTTTGGGCGTTTTTGGGTTGTTTTGACGTTTTTTGGGTTGTTTTTGATGTTTTTTGAGTTTTTGACTTTTTTTGTTGTTTATGACATTTATTGGTTTTTTTTATCATAATTTTCCATTGCCGATATTCCGCGATATGGCGATATGACGATATTGCGTAATATCGCCATATCGCAGCAGCGATATATCGGAAATACGATATATTGCCACTGTAATGGAGCAACAATATATCGCAATATTTGTTTCAAAAAATTATCGCGTTGCGATATATCGCAATATCGCACAGGCCTAGTTGAAACTCGACAAGCTTGTTTCTGAAATTTATTCTTTAATACATAATTGCGTTTTTAAAAAATAATCCTGGAATTATTACTCATTTTTAATGCATTAGTTAATGAATAATTACACATCAGGATTAAGTTAGTCAGGACTCAGAAATTACTTCCAACTTTCCATTTGCTTCTCGTGGTCTCATTCAGTGCTATCGTTTTTGTGTCTGCAAACTTAAATTAAAAAGAGAGTTGTTTCTGATTATCCTGGCCGAAAGAACTGCAGATTTTGCAAATATGTTAAATTTAACATTGTTCAAATGTGAAAACCCCAAGTGTAGCAGCAAACTCCTGTTGTTTTTTCCTCTTTTAAGAAACATAAACTAAATATTTAAAAATTTATGATTTATGTATTGTTGCTGTTTTCCAGTTCATCTACATGCTTTCGTGAGGCATTTGGGGAACAGATAAGTAGACCACAGTCATAGCGATGCCAGGCACAGGCTTTTTGGGATATACATTATTCATTTGCTGATTGGCATCTGATTGGATGAGATGGCTTTTTCTATTTTGGTTTTCATCACAACTTCTTTCATCTCTTTGGTAGTAAAGTACACGTTTGTGTTTTCTCGCTTTTCCCGCAGCATCATTTGCACGCGTTTCAACTCGTAAAACATTTTGACTGTGTGCGTGATCAAATGTTGGACCAGGCATCGTCCTGTCGTAAAAGGGCGCGATGACCACAATATTACGTGGGATAAAAATATATAAAAGAAAAAGTGGGTGCTTGCAATTGAGATAAATGGTTGTGGTCGCTACATCAGAGTAAATACACTGCGCTTCCTCTTTGTTTTCCCTCATATTATCGGGTAAAAAAATATGAAATTGGTTTCTGTTGCTTTAGCTAATAGCGAAATTATGGAAGTCGAAACATGGTCATTTTATAGAAATAATTTATTTTAGTACCACAAATTAAAGAGAAAACATTAAAAAAATTAAATCAATGTAAATAGCTTACACAATATTAATTATAAGTAAAAAGTAAAGAATTATTACAATAAACGTATATTTTTTCAAAGAACACATTGATAAAAATAATTAAAACGTGCATTTAATAGGTGCATTCGAAAATAGAGACTGTTTTTTAGTTTCTCGTGTTGTTTTCATAGTTTGTTCATCCACCGGTGCCATTGCCATCTGGCGGCTATCGCTTCAAAATTATATAGATAGTAAGTTTATTTTCGCTATTAAAAATATGATACATGATTATTCTAGAACTAAAAACAGCTGCACAAATATAAACCTGAGTTTTATCTTCAAAATTAAACTTGAAATTTGTTATAGTGAAAACGATAAATCACTTTGACACACCGACATTTAAACGTTTAAGTTGGTTTATTTTCGAACGCACCTCGTATTTTTATTTATTTCGTAACCAAATAATACAAAACTGCTCAGCAGTTTTTTTCCCTTTAACAATCACTAGTTATTCGACCTTATTACAAGTGCCAAATTAGCCTTCACCTGTTTCACAGGTGTTTATATTAACAAGTAACTTAACCTGCTTTGTCATACAAAGCGAAGTTTAAATTCAATGGGAGTCAGCGTTCTGCATTTATCGAATATCTCCCATCCCATTCATTCAGTCATTGAGTCATTTGTAAATTTAAGCAAATGTCACATTGTATGTATTGATTTTCATCGGTTGCACACTAACATCACTCAACATATCAAGTATCTCACCTGGCTGTAACGCAGTAATGGAAGTTCTTTGAATACCCGACACATGAACCTCTTTGAATCGAGTATTTCTCGCTAAATTACCTTCGGTTAAACTGCACTGATAAGTTTGCGAACTGAAATCACAGCTATATCCTTGTCTTTGTAGAATGAGCAAACTGCTTTGTGAGGGGAATTCAAAGTATGCTTTGACCGGAAGTACACGTAGATTGACCAAATGCATGTCACAAGGGAATGGCCGATTCAGTAGCGAAACTTTGTTACGTAATACTGGACTGTTGCCAGGGTCGGCGACCAAAGTGTGGGCAGGGTAGATAAGGCTGTTGGATAAAGTGTTGGCCAATAAAGTGGGCCGAGACAACGACTCACTTTCACTCACTCGCTCTTCCAGCAATAGCCAAAAACGACCTTGAGTTCTTTTATTGTCGATTACACCCTCACCCATTCCTCTACTGTCGTCGTATAATGACCTGCGATCCAGCATGGCTTCTAAACACCCGCTCTGCCAACTGGTCACACCATGAGCACGTGACATGAGAAGAGTGAGTCTGGTGCTTTCGTCTTGGATGTACATTTGAGTCGATGCTGGGTAGTAATTGCCTTCGATTCCGATTTTCGGGATGATGGTGCGTTTCATCATTTGAAAGCCATTGAGGTCGGAGTAAAATGTGGAACCACTGGACACATCACTGGTCACTCTCAAGAACATCTCAGTTTCTCTGAATTTAGGTAGTGCGGGATAATCTACGATGTTGTCCATTTCCAATGCTTTTGACAACAAGTTATCGGTGTGATACACTCGTACTGTGTGCGTGAGGAAGTCCGAGTACTGGATGAAAACCTCTGAACAAATGGGACCACGAAGAACACAAAAGAGCGGAGGAGTATCACTGATGTTGCGAACCGGTTGGCGAGGTTCTGGGAGGAACAAGTAGGCTCCGCTATGAAATTGAGCTGAATTATAAGCTTGAAAGTCCAAACGTGTTCGAACTTTGCGACCTGATGATTTTAATGTGATGGATTTTAAAAGACCGGAATCTGAACTGAATTTACTGGTTAGATATGAGTTTTCAAGTTTTATGTTATTTAGACTCGATGAATCTTTTTGAATGGAAAAAACGTTGTTTTCAGAAGGAGGTAAAGTGTTGAAGAAGGTAACCGACGACAAAGTGGATGAATCTCTGTCGTCCACACGTTTGATATGATAAGTGACCAAGCTTAATGGAGGGAGATGCGCAATGACGAGTAATTCGTATTGACCTTTTATCAACTGAAGTGGACCACCTGTCGTGTTCCATACAGGATTGAGCTGAAATGGAACAGACTTGCCATCTGAATCGATCACTTTGATGTTGGGAACGGTGATAATAACTCGAACGGGTTCTTGCCTCGCCTGAGCCAACGAGTTGTAGAGGATTAAGCGCAGTTCTGCGCCTGGTGGAATGTATTGAGGTAAGGGTTGCGGCAATACGTGGTAGCCTTGCCTTTCAAAAGGAAATGAGAGAAAAAGAGGCCAATGCTTGACCCCCTTTTCGTTCTCCTCTTCAGCTTCGACGGGTTTTTCCGTTAGGAGGTATTGAGCCGCGTGGGTCATCACAGAGAATGCCATTCGAATTCCATCGAAAAGCTTAAGGCCATAATCGTGCATTACGTATGATTTGCTCGTGCCCGTGATGGCATCGTGATGTTGAAAAACTCCCATGTTGCCCCGAGCCACCGTTAGTTGCTGGTAATCACCTTCTAAAATCTGTCTTGTTCTATTGAGGCGTTGTTGGCGGCTGCGGGCGAGTGCAAAGCTGTAAAGGATTTCAGCAGCACGAAGAGATGATTCAAGTTGTCGGCAGAGAGATTTCCAATAAGGTCTGGTCGTATAAAAGCCACTCCAATAAGCGGGCCTGCCCTCGATGAAAATGTCGCTATACACAAAGAAATCGCCTGATAATTTCGATAAGTAGTCTTTTCGCATTCGGCTCTGCACTTCTCGGAAATAGTCACTCAACACGCCAAATTGAATCGATGCGTGGTATTCTTTGTTCGAGTTAATGTAGTCGAAAATTTGTTTGTAGTTTGAGTACTGTTGCTCCCATTCGGTTTCGTGGTCGAACCGAAAGTCATCTCCGAGACTAATCAGGGCCACATTGTGCGGGAAAAGAGAGCCAGTTCTGCCGTATTGTGCCAGCAGCGTCTCTGCTCGCTCCTTGACGTTCCATTTGGTGATGGGTTGTGCTCTTTGAGAGTATTCGGTGAACTCGCCTTTGATTTTTCGGAAGTCAAAGGTCAAACAGACCAAAGGGTGTGGTCCGCATGAGTGTTTGATGCTGTAGATGTCAAAAGGGTTGTTGTGACATAGAATATCGGTTGTGCCTCCAGTGTCCCAAGTTTGTCTCCACAAAAAGTCACCATTTTGCTGCTCGGCTAAGTACTGCTTCCAGGCGAAGTGTATTCTTTGAATGACCATTCCTTCGATTCCAGATTCGCTCAGTAAATATGGCAATGTGGCGCCGTGACCAAAGGGATCGACTGACCATCCGGTTTTTGGTGCGTAATCTAAGTTGTTGTAAACCCATTGATGGCCTTCTATTAATTGGTCTAGCATGGCATATATGTGAGGCGAGGCTTCATCTGTCATCACCCATCCACCGGTAGCTATTTCAAACCGCCCTGATTGAAGCAGTTTCTTTAGTGCAGCTTTTTTTTGAGGGTGGGCTCTGGAAAAATTGAAAAAAATGGATAGATTAGTTTTATATGGATAAAGTTGGTATATTAACTGTTGTAGCTATATTAGCAGTGTTGGATTTTCTCAGATTTATCAAATTTTATGCAAAATTAGATGTCCAATTTAAACACTATTAAACTATTTTACTGGGGTTTTGCAAGGGCTATAAACAGTAGTTCTTGGTTCTTGGCATACATTGAAGTTCAATATTTTGCCGCCAGGTAGGAACACACATCAGTATTGATGTTGACTTTTCTGATTTTGAACATACAAAGATAACTGAATCGATTTAACCCAAGAAAGTTATTGTATAAATTTTTTTTTAAATTATTCTATTGCATGTACAATTTCATGTCAAAAATAAATTTTTAATGTATGTTTTACGTTTTTTTTTTTTTTTAATTTTTTTTAGTTTTTATTTTTAAAAATTAGAAAAATAAATAATCTGTGCATTTTGACGTGAATAATGCATAAAGTAATTAGAATTTTTAATATAATTTTACAAAATGAATTACCAATAGTCAGAAAATAGTAGAAAAGTTTTTCAATGTGCGAAAATGGCGGGTTGCCAGCTTTTGTTTATTGAATTTCATTTATTATTAATTGTTGCAATTGATCTTTACAGCTTTAAGCTTAGAACTTTTTTGATTGACATTCTAAGTTTCCACCAAGAGTTACTTTCAAAAATTGATTGTTTTCAATTTATTCTAATGTTCATATATAATCTATATAATTAGAATATATTCTTTATTATTATTATTAAATACTTTTTTCGTTATTCAAAAACATAAAAAATGGATATTTTATCTTGTTTCTTTATCACAAGAAGACTTTCTTGTTTAATGGCGACGTGGCTTCACTGCTAGGCGTAGGTGCATTTGATTAAAGCTGCATTTTGGGGGAACTTTTATTTAGTTAATTAGCTGTAACTTACCTTTCCCACCACTTTGCAAAGAAGGAAATCTCAGACCACATGAAGGTCATGTTGGGCAGTTTAATGAGTTTATCCACCATGTTGTTAAGGATGTCTGCGGTCTGAGCATTGAAGTAAGCTTCGAATGTTTTGAGCCAACCTGGGTCATTGTGGGAATGGGGGATCACGTATACCTGAGAAAGAGATAACAAAAGATAGGTTTAATCTTACTATTCTATAGCAGTGTTATAAACAGTTCCAATTCAACCTTTATTTAAATAAGATATGTAAAGCCAACAAAAGTTAACACGAAAAACATCATTGTCAGTCACAACTTTGATTAATGTCGATTTAAATCTCTTAAATAATACAAGTAACAAATAGTTGAGAGATTTTATTTGACTGGTAAAATGTTTTGTAAAATGATTTTTCTGTAGTAACATGGAATCGAATCAATCTGCTTCTATTTTTTTTCTTTGCTATAGAACTACAAGATTTGTTTTTGTGTGATGAAAAAGGTTAGATGTGTCTGTATGGCGTATCTATTTCTCAGGAGAGAGAAAGTTATGTATAGGTCAATTTTTTTCTGTTATTTACTCTGCTTTCAATGCCACGCACTAGTGAGTCTTAATTAGATAGTGGATTACAAATAAAATTATGTGTTGGCCTAGTGCAGATTGGCCAGTGGGCATTCGATGAGCTGTTCTAAATGAAGGCGACCATGAAGCCCTTTGGAGGCAGCAGCAGCAGCTTGTCGATTAGTCTTGGCCTCCAACGCAATTGTCCTGGCAAAATTACATTCAATTCACGCATTGGAAAGAACTGCGACTGCCAATTGTTGTACTGCTTGAAAAGACCTGGAACTCGGCTCAAGGACCAAATACACTGTGAATCGTAGCATGCAATTATAATTACTTGATTTAAATATTTTTCTCGTTTCTATTTCATTCAATTTTGTCATTACATTGGTTCAGCATTTACTCAAATGTACTGTGCCATGTCTAAATAAGCAGAAAACTGGAACCATTTCCCTCCTTCGCCACGTAGACGGATCATTTTTCATTTAAACGGTTTTTTTAAATTTGAAAAAGTGATTACCGTACGTGATAAAATTTAGGTCATTAAGCCAGGCAGTTACGTAGTTAGTAATCAGGCATCATGCAGACTTAAGAGAAGCAATAAACGCTTTTTGCTTTACTTTTTTAACTTGCAATGACGATATCAGGTTAAACCAGGGGAAAAACTGATTTTTCTGATTTATTGGCACCAGTTGCTGTAATTTTATTTTGGTTTTTTGGTTTTTTGTTTAAATGTTTTAACTAGTTGTTACTGTAGTTTTTACAGATTTACTTACTATTATTGTAACATTATTATAGAGGGCAATAGCCCTCGCCAAGTAAGACACTTGGCTTGGCTATCTTTTCCAGTGGCATTAGGGTTAGCGATTGGCTCGAGTGATCTTGGCAACCGTAAGGCGTAGAAGATTTTTTTAAAAACTGACAGCATTGGGTCATTATGAACTAAGGTCTTTTTGAGGTTTTTTTTTAGCTGGCCACTACTTGGGCAAGAAATAAATATTTTAAATTTTATGCAAACAATCCATTCATTGTAAAAGCATTGTTCAAAACGACCCTTATTTGTTGGCGATTGTTCACCAAATTATTATTTATTTTTGGCTTGCATGATGACACTTCTTATTATTAGTATTATTATGTACTTGTAGCAGTAGTCTTTCTATGTTGAATGAATTGCCCTCTATAATCATTTTTGTTTGTAATTTTATTCATAAAATAAATAAATAAACAAGTGAAGTTTATTTTTAAAACATTTAAATGTCCCAAGCAGCACACTTCCAGCAGAAACAAGTCAGGTAATAAGTCAAAACAAGTAAATTTAATTCTAGTGGCCACAATATAATTCACAAAAAAAAAATCTAAAAACTAAAAGTATAATTATAAAAAAACAAAATATAATTCCAAAAAAATTTCAAAAAAAAATATAATTTTCGAAAAAAATATTCAGTCCAAAACAATCAACAACAAAAAACCAACAAAACAAAATACAGTAATTAAACTACAATTTCCTTATTAACACTCCAAAATTTTTCAAACACCAGAAATCCCACTGCCGCCACTCGTGCCACCGCCGCCACCCTTGCCACCGCCGCCACCCTTGCCTCCATTGTCAACCTTGCCATCGCTTGCACACCGCCACCCTTGCCTCCATTGTCAACCTTGCCATCGCTTGCACGCCCTGCACTGCTATACTGCCCGGACCACTATGCCCATCAGACTGCGCTGCCACCACCCCTGCCCCCACTTCCGCTGCTTTAATACCTTAATAAACCAACAATCAGCAAACTCAAGTAAACTAAAAAAAAAAACAATATTTTAAATCTACACAAAAATCATGCTTACTCACCAAGCCAATCGAAATTACGAATAACAAAAACAAAAAGAGAACAGATCATTCCAAAGACAGCCCAGCTGCAGGACCCGCCAAATAAGCTGGCCATCCAAGGTGGTCAGATCAAAAAACACCACCAAGTAAGCAGCAAGACAAAACCGAGTCCACACCTTACTTGGCCCTTGCCTTGCCCCACAAACAAAAAACACAACAAAAGCACCAATCCAAACCACTCACCAACCAGTAGCACCCTGAACACATCCCAACAACATCCACAAAACAAAACACTAATTAATAACAGCACCAAAAAAACTAAAACACCCAACCACCCTACACACTATGACATACACCAACAACAAACACCCACGGCACGAAAAACCAGATCCACACAAACCACCAAACAACAACCAACCAGAGCCCTACTGAAAAGATACAGCAACATGAGCAAACAACAACAAAAAACCAAAAACAAAACTAACATAACAGCAAACACCAACAACACACGCTCAGTCACACACATCCAAAAGCAAGACCCAGACGACGACACCCGTCCCCGTCCCCAGGAAGAAGAAAGAACACTTATAAATAACAACACCAAAAAAACAAAACACAAACAACAGACACCAAACAAAACACAAGCACACATACTCCCCCCCTCCGCATGCCCATCCGACACATCCGCACACCTGCACTAACCACACCAACAACAAATATCCACACACCCATACCACCAAACAAACAAACCTCCATCCTATATACACACAAACACACAACAACACCTAACAACAACCAACTAACCTCCGCATCCAGCACACAAACCCAACCAGCACTGAAACCACAACTGCAACAACAAGAAAAAAACAACACCCAAACAACAAAATTAACAAAAGGCAAGGGCTCAGTAAGGTGTGGACTCGGTTTTGTCTTGCTGCTTACTTGGTGGATCTGACCACCTTGGATGGCCAGCTTACTTGGCGGGTCCTGCAGCTGGACTGTCTTTGGAATGATATTAATAATGTTGATGCTTTACTTTATAATAAATTTACTTAATAATGTTACCTAAATTATTAGTATTAAGTGAAGCATCAACATTATTAATGTTTATGTTTTAAGGTGAGCAGTAATAATATTTTTTGGCTTTTAAAGAGTTTACGACATTTACGACAACAATTTTATTACTGAATAATTTTCGTCATCTCTTAAATGTCCAAAATGATTTTTATTTAAAATTTAAAGTTTCTAGAACACGTTTAAAAAAATTATAAAAAAATTATTTTTATTTTGTATCCCAAACAGCTTATTTGAGCTTGATGAGGGACATTGTTGCCACTACTGGCATGGCGCTATTTTTTACTTCACAGTTGGTATTCCCCACGTTAAATGCATAGGGTTTACATCTCAATTGGTAACAATGGCGCACATTCTCGATTTGGTCTCGGTGTTATCTCGTCTGCTCGTTTTTGCAACTTCTTAATTAGTTTTAAACTTTTTAATATTTTTCAAAAAATTCCCAGATAAATTATTTTAGGGTTTTAAAACATGCTTGATCCAATGGACAAATAAAAAATTTGATGTTGTAAACCCTTTAAAAGCTTCTATTAGCTTTATGACAAGTGACAATGTGTCTTTAGTAATAAATTTTAATAAATCATCGTCAAAACATGACTATGCTTTGTTGAATTGAAAGAAAATAACAAAGGTTGTAAAAAACAAGTCATTTCTGGCTGAAACTCTTGTACGTATAGGTCTTCAATTGACATATAAAAAAGGCTTAGGTTGATTGAAAAATTGTAAGTGACTTTTTGAGCATCTAAATCTATCTAAACTTTATGTTGGCTCATTTGTTTTATTAACCTAAGACTTTTGTATGCTAATTGAGGGTCCACCCAATCGTTTAAGCCAAGAATATATTGATTTTGTGTGCTTGGTGTATAAATATTAAATATATCTCAATAACAATTAAATCTGTTGCTTCTAAATATGCTTTCTTTATAACGGATAAATGCTTTTCGCTATATGATGTTGAAGCACATTTATAATTTACAGATTTAAAATTTATTATTTATTAACTTATATTTATTCACTTTGAAACAGAAGTATTTTCAGATTGACAAAAAATAATCTCGCTGGATGCAGTAAATCAATAATTGTTTTTCTACATTTTGCCAGCCACAAAGTGCTGCTTTATTATTTATTGTCTATTCTCCAAATATGTTGAATCTTGACAATGACATTAACTTGAATACTTAGGCAGATTCGTTTGTCTCAAAATACCGGATAGTATTTCATTTGCTTATTACTAACTTCTAAAATAATTGAATTTACAAAGTATTGACAAATCTATCCAAATATTTGTATTCTAATGTTAAATTCGTTTTTTTTTTTTTTTCAGAAAGCAAAATAATTCTTGTAAAAGTTTACACTTCTCGAGAACTCGTTAAAGCAAAGCATTGTGATAACGATTTTTCCATTTTCTTCATCAAGTTATAGTGCCAGGGTAAAGAAAGAATAAGATAACTAGGCAAAGGCAAGGACGTTAAGGTAAATAGAGGAGGATGAGAATTTGCTCTTCAACTGATATATGGCTTAATGGAAGGGAAATGAACTCGGTATTGATGGTGGGAAGAAAACGTTATTGATGAAACCATTATAGATCGGGGTATTTGAAGCGGTTTTTTTTTTTTAAATTCGTCACCAGCAACGCGCTGAGATCTAGGGTTGATGAGCTCTCAACTTCCGACAAGAGAAAACGTATGGCAAAGCTATGTATCTTAAAAAACTAGATGTAAAATGTGGTTTAACTGATATGAAGCCGTTTCATTACGATGCAAAATTGAGATTCGAAGTGTGGGAAGCACAAACCGATTCTGAATACTTTTAGAGTTTTATTACCAGGGGGCAAAATCAATAAAAAATACAAGCCAAAAATAGTTTTATGGGGTTATTGGCAGGTAGATTAGAATTTGGAATTTGTAGGGGTTCACAGAATTTAAGAAAATGTCTGGTTTTATCCTTTTCTATTAATAAAGTTAATGAAAAGTTCGATAATGGAGTTTGTTCGTCTACTAAAGTATTATGTTCATACTTGATTATTTGATCACTAGTCAATTTTTTTATGTGATTACTGCGAAAAATGTGACTACGAATCGTGTTCCTTTTATCTTTGACACTATCAGTACTGTCAGTTTCCATGGTAACGGCATATCCTATCTTGGAAGGTGATGAATAGTTTCTAGGAAGAGGACAAATGGCCACAGATAGGAGACCTCGCCCAACCCCTGCTACCCTTTCAGTTGACTGGGAACAAGCTGCCTCAGTCTTTTACCATAATTCCAGACAAGGCATTTCCAACGGACACTGAGGTGTTTGCCCAAAGGCTATTCGTCAAGCATGACAGTGCGGTGTGGACTATTATACAAGACGAAATCGCGCTTGCTCAAATACAAAGCACTCGTACAGTTGATAAAAAGACGCAGGCGAGGTCACTGAGCGCAGCGTGCGCAAAGCTCCGCTTTGGGGTTAGGCTTATTTGTTGCACACAAACATAATTCAACCATTGAATTTAAGCGAGGTGCGATGGGGTTTGAGGTGGAGAAGAATGAAGATCAATAACTAAGATGGCGTCGCCGAGTGAAGCAGCGGCATTTAATTCGCCAGGGAGTTCCTTTGAATTAATTGATTGTGTTATACCTGGCACGTTCCTGCGTTTCGTCGACCAAGTCCCCTTACCGCCCTCTACCTTTCTAGTTCCCGGATCGCATGTCGTGACCACAGGCTAATAAATTTCATTTGTCGCATCCAGTGACCTTTTTCCTTCGGCTACTGCAGGATACCTTTCATTGATGATATTATTTTAGAGCGTGTGATTTTCAAATTAGGTACCAGGTCGTTTTCATTTACGAAATAAGTGAAAAAATATGCTTTAAGATATTTATTATGTTATTATCTAATTATAAACACTTTTATCTATTGATGAATTCAAAAATAGAAATGTTTCGGCGTTTATCACGATCTTCAAAAGGAAAACTTTCTACGTTTTAACTGACACACATTCATCTCTAGGGAAAAAATAAATGTTAAAAAAATCCTAAAGGAAACCGTGGATTAAAAGTGTTTCTAGTGCTTCTATTTACGAATACAGCTATTGTATTCTATTGATTTTTCATGCGCCATACAAGTGATGGTATAATAAGGTGTGGCTTTTCATGAGTGAAGGTAATGGTAAATAGCAGGGTTTCTGTTTTACTACTCATGGGAAATTGACCAGATTTTATCCAACGTTATTGCGTTGGAGAAAAGAAATAATTATTGCGAAATGTTTACGAAATGGATCCTAAACATTAACTGTACGTTGAAATGTTTTTTTATTTTATTTTTGAAATGTTTGTACTATTCTTTAAATTTAAAAGTACGGTACTTTAATGTAGTGATTATTTTGTGCATTAATGTAAGCGTGAAAAGAAATATTATGGGGTTTTCTTTAGTTTAACAAATATTACAGAACACCAACTATTATAAATTTGACAGGTTCCGCATAAAAAATGAACACCAAACATCAAGCAGTTTTTTTAAAGTATTTTTTACTTTTTATTTATTTAAAAAAAAAAAACTTAAATCTTCTTTTAAAGACAAACAAAAAAAAATTTGTAGTCCGCAAAAAGATTGGTGCTGTGCTGGAATTTTTTCTTTTTTTTTTTTTGTAAGAAAAAATATTTTAAAGTAAATCATTTGAGAATTTTTTTTGTTTCCAAGGGTTATGAATACTGAGTTTGTAATAACTCATGTGTTTTTAGTTTTGTTTTCTGATTATAATTTATCAAACGTATTCGCCTTTAGTATTAATCCATGGAAATGGCCCTGTTTTTTTTTTAGAGTGACATTGGTGGATCGCAACGAAACAAAATGTAAATGTTCTCAGATACGGTACTTTAAAAAAAAATTCTTGATTTGGTTACGTTTAACAACATTGTGTGAAAGATTTTAAATGAACAATTACTAGTCATTCATTCACATTCGAAAATAAACTCAAAATGACGCATAACTCAATTTTCTACGACAGATTGAAATAACAAAACTAAAAAGAAGAAAAAGAATATCGTACAGTATCAATTATTGTTTGACAAGTCTTAGTCTTGTCGTTTGACACGTGATGGAGATCTACATGGAGCCCACTATCTGCAGAAACAAACGTAGCCTGTCAAATCCCATTCGTGATAGCATCCAATATTGAGCAGCATTTCTACTCGACCAAAACGAATCGATATTTCAAAAGAAACTCTGTTTCTAAACCCTCCTCCCAACGTTTTGGCAGAATAAAATAAGAAAAGGAGGAGGGTAGGGGTTGTTTCATTCACAATGAAACTTGAATTGAATTCTGCTGCAGGTACCCGGTCAAACGGTAAGTAGGCGAGTGGTCAGTTGGCTGGGCAATTTGTAGCGCAACATTGAGACATGTCTAGGAGAGACCCTTCCCCAATCACCCTACAGCCAAATCGACCGCATTCGACTGTTCGACTGACAGCCTGCAGTAAAGCGAAAGGGGATAACCCCGCCAAATTTTACTATCCCCCACCATTGCGCATACCACATCTTCACCGGTGCATTTCGTTTGACTTTCAGATGAAGTTTGAGTAAGGTCACAAAGTGGCAACAAAGAGAGTGACTTGTGAAGGGAATTTGATGCACTTTTCCAATCTAACTGAGTGGGGACAGTTGGACTTTCTAAAATATTGAAGCTGAAAACTGCATGTATTTTGCGTTACTGACATCCATATAAATAAATGATTATGATCGATATTCTTTATTCGTTATATGTGGATGTCGTAAAAAAAGTATTCAAAAGTTTAAACTTATTTGTCGTGTTATTCACATTTATTTATTTTTTGTAATTAAGGGTAAATGACATTTTCTGGAGATTTCCTCTTTAAAATTAACACTAAACTCTATTTAACAATTTGTGCACGAAACTCCCATTGGTTAATGACCTATGCATTGTACTGAAAGTATATATTGTGGTATCTTATTTTAATTCTCTATACTTTATTTATTATTTCGTGCGCGAAACTCCTATTGGTTAATGACCTATATTGTACTGAAAGTATATATTGTGGCATCTTATTTTAAACCTCTAGTCGATCCGAGTCAAAAAATCATTGTTTCATAGCCAAAAAATGTGCGCAACAATACAAAAACCCAAATGTAAATAATTTTTTTAAAATATTTTACGAGCATTTTCATTTGTTAACAATGGCATGCACTTTTTTGGACTCCAAAACAATGATTTTTCGACTCAGCTCAACTAGAGGATTAAAATAAGATGCCACAATATATACTTTCAGTACAATATAGGTCATTAACCAATGGGAGTTTCGCGCATGAAATGATAAATAGAGTATAGTTGACCTGAGTCGAAAAATCAAAATCATTGCTTTGTAGTCCAAAATTGTGCATGCCATTGTTAACGCTTGTAAAATATTTTTAAAAAATTATTTACATTTGGATTTTTGAATTGTTGCGCACATGTTTTGGCTACGAAACAATGATTTTTCGACTCAACTCGACTAGAGAATTAAAATAAGATACCACAATACAATGCAAAAAAGTTCACTTTTTAGTTTTGTGCACGAATTGTTGGATAGAGTTTAGTATTTTATTTGTTGTTACATTAATATTAATATTTGGTTGTACAATATGTTATGTGATGTTTCATTCAGACCTGAAATTTAATCGGAATACGACTTTCTGTAAAGTAATTGAACTAGAGATACTTTTGTTTAGGCTTATTTGCTCTATTTTGTCTTGCGCCGAATAAAATGGGATGGGGGAACTGCAATATATTGGGATCGTAAATTTTTACACCAGTATGTGGAAGGGACAGCAGTGATTTAGCAGTTTGAACAAACTTGAGCCATGAGAATCGGAATTCACATAAAAAAACGAAGGAAAAACACCACCTTTGAATTTAGGAGTTGATGTTAATAAAAAAATAAAAAATATAAGGAAGAAACGGAGAGAAACGTAAGAAAGTGCTCAGTTGAAATATTCAAAAATACTACAAACTTTAGGCCATAAAACATCTAACTGGTTCAATCGTGATATGAATATAAAAAAGTAGATTCTTTGCCCCGCCCCCTTGTATATCATAAAGAATCTGTAATGTTAAACTGCATTTGCTAAAACTTTTTTTTTTTTTTTAAATCAACTTTTACGTTAAAATTCGTCTTACGAAGCAAAGGTAATTTTTTTTTCTTTAAAAATGGGAAGTTTAGGGGTTACCAGAAGGCATGGTGGACAAACTAGTACCTTATGAGCAATGAACCCAATTGAGGTAGGTCTTAGTAGTCATTAAGGAAAGCTTAAATAGCTGGTGGGATACTAATCCTTAAACTGTGTAAGCTACGAAAGTGATGTCGGTAGCTTATCATGCTGTGATCAACTCTTTCCTAATGGTTGGGCTTTCATCTCTCTTAAGATCATTTTCTAGCAAAATGTCGTGTCTTATGTTTCGAGTAAACAGCCCTTTCTACACTTGATTGCCAATTAAGCTAATAGGTAATGACATTTTGTCTTCATAATATTTTATAATGACTTTAAGTTAGATATAAAGTGGAGATGCTTCTGATGGTTTGGATATTGTCGTCAATTGCTAAATTTTATTAAATTTTGTTGAATGCATGCAACGAACTCAAGTGATTTGCGAGGTTTTGCGAAATCTGAAATTTGAAGGATATAGTAAACAAATTTCCTAAGTTTTCATCTTTTCAAATGACATTTTTGATTTTTTTTTGACATTTTCAATTGAATTTTTATGGTTGCTTGGGTTTTTGAGAGTAAAATCTGGTTTATGTTTGTCCACTCGCATTTCCAAGTCACTAGTCTTAATGAAAAAAAAAATTCCAATTCTTCTAAAGCTTCCGGTCCGTGATGCACTGGGTGCTTTTGTTTTTCTTTATTGTTTTCTTTTTACTAATAAACAAGAATTGGATGAAAAAATATAGGTTTTTCTGTTTGTTTGAATTCAATAAACTGAAGTTTGTACACACAAGTCATTAGGGGAAGAAAACTTATCAAACTTGCAGTTTTTTTATTACTTATTTTTTAAAAAAATTTCTTAGTATAAACTCAATATCAGCATCATTGCAGCTGCTTCGTTTCATACAAATGTAAAAGCTTTAAAGTTATGCAGCCTTCATTTGATTGAATCTAATTAACACAGTTTCTACTTATACGATGGCGAGAGTATGTAATAAATGTTATTCTGATGTGGTAATTGCTATAATCAAATAATTGAAATTGTTTTAATGTAATGGCAATAGACAATTTATAAATTACATTCAAAATCATAATGAATACTTTTTTTAATGTATTCCGTAATCTACGCTCACATATAAATTTTTATATGCTATTTTTGTGTATACCTCTACTGTAGCTCATCGTTGACTCAGTGAATGGTGGAATTTGTTATGAAATTCTGCTTGGTCGTTGTCCATTGTTACTCAAGAGAAATTGAAGGCTTAAGGTAAATGGAATTGCTTTTCTCTCTCTCGTTTAAAAGTTACACACAGTAGAGTTTTGACAGCTAACTCATTTTTATTTATGAAATTGGGAATGGCTTTGATAACATGTGAAATTTTTTCCTATGGTTTTTTATGTATTCTATCAATATTTTTTTCTCTCAAATCAAGTTGATACTTTGAGACCAGACTATGTGGGTGGAGGAAGGTGATATTAATAATAATATGGAAAACAAAATGAAATTTTTGAACTGGATATATTAAACTTTGAAATTTGATTTCATTGATTATTTTTAGAAAAACGTCGACTATATAGCTTCTCTCATCATGGTATATGAGGTATAAAATGTCAGCAAAAAAAAAATTGGCAGTGTAAAAATAAAATTTTATATATTGTACTCGTAGTTGAGGTGAATTGGGAATAATACCATTATTAAAAACAGCCAGAATGAAATGACATTTATGATTAAAAAATTTTGCAGGCAGGCAAAATGTATGTGAATTTGGTAAATTAGAAAAACATGAAAACCAATCTAAAATTTAGCGAAAAGTTTTGATAGTGTTTCAAAATTTATTGTGGAACAAGGCAATGCGAGTATTTCTGATAGAATAATTCCCAAACATTTGGATTTTCGAGGGATCATTCATACATATCCTTTCTTTTGTATTCAATAGCATTTATTGCCAATTGTGTGAATACATCATAAATTCTTTAGATGTACGTTCTTGGACATATGTTGATATAAGTGCGTTTAGATGTATTTTGACAAAAGTGAATGATGTAGTTCTGGAATTCTGTTTTGTGATTAATTAACTAGGTAGTGATAGTTAGATCTCGGTGAACCTTTAAAGTTGCAGTTTTAGTAGTTCAAATTGTTTATTGGGTTTGAGAAATGACATGTTAATTAGCAACACAGTCGATGCAGTTGATGCCATTTTGAACCGACATTTTAATGCGCGTTTTTAAAATCCATCTGACCGGATGTTGATTTAAATTTGGATAGAAAATTGGTTTGTGTTCATCCACCTTTATAGCAAGGGCATTTTGTAAGGTGAAATTAAGAGACCCTGTGGCGTTTCACATTAGCATATTGATGGAACCAGTTCCTTTTACACATGCCGCTTTGCAGTTAAAGTGAGAAAAACATGTTTATGGGGAATATTTTTTAGAAGTGGGAGGGGAAAAAGTTCACTTCTAAGTTGGTAATAAGCGAAATAAGTTTGGTGAGTAAGTAAAACTTACGGAGATAAAGGAGAAAGAAAATTGCCCTTCTAATATTGGGTTTGCTGTATTATTCTACAGTACCGTGAGCTCTTCAGAATTGTCATTCAGCTTCAATTTCTTCACTACATTTCACTCGTTGTTACGTGTTTTCTGTTTATTTCGCGAAAAAGAAGGGAAAGGCTGAAATTGCTCGCATTTATTCTCGTTTTCACTTTCTCTCAAATTAAAGAAGCGCGAGGGAAAAAAATTCGAGTTTAATTCCGTGAAAAAAGCTAGAGTTGAAGAGAAAATCTTTGTTCATCCGATAACGTTGGATGAGTGGGTGGAATCTATGAGATAACTGCATTTTATCCAATGCACGCTGAGGTGGGGGGAAATCATCCTCGTAAAAATGCTTGCTGAGTTCAGTTTGAAGAACTGTTGGGCGCTGCCTAATGGGCAAATTCGAAATTCGGTGAACTTATTGATGCTTCTCTAAATGCATCTCCATCAGCTCGCCACACATTGCACTTGTAATGTCAAATTTGATCTGAAATATCGTTATTTATAATGAAACTGGTTGTTGTCATTGGTTCGAAATTGAAGAAATCCCGTATTTGTATATATTTTGTATATGCCTACAATTGTTATTTTGCTTCGTTGATTTGTTGTTGTAAATCTCAGATGTTTGAGTTAAAGTAACGTTATGAAGTACAAGTATAGTGCGGTGTATCCATGCGCGAAAATGTTTGTTTTTATTAGTAACGAAAAGGTTTGCCACCACTCGTTATTATACAAAACAGCTGGAGTGAGATCCTTCGCTTCAGTACTCATGAAAAGGTCTTTTGGCGGCCATTGTGCTCTGATCTTGGTCGAGGTTTTAAGATGTTTTCTCTCAAAATTCTAACACGAAAAATGGGAGTTGTAATTGGGAGAAACGAATCATTTGATTTAAAACGGCATTGTTTTGGTTTTCCATACATAAAAGGGACGACAATTGGTGTTGATGTAGACTTGTTTTTAAAGCATTTAAAGAATTTTTAAATTAATTTATTATTCAGAAATTCTTCAGAAGAATATCGGCTAAAGATGTAAAAACTTCAAAATAAACATTTTTGTTTTTCTCAAGTTGGGAGAAATGAAAAAGAGGATTTAATATATTGCTTCAACATATTAGGAAAGAAAAGTAGAAGTATGATAGAATTTTAATGAAAATTGTTTTAAAGTTGTCTTTGGATGAGAATCTTTGCAAACAAATCTGCAACTTGAGAGCAGGCAATTTTTCTTTTCTTTTTTTTAAGTGCATCAGGGATCTATTATTGATCTCGAGATTCCATTCTGGACAACCCACTTCGTTTTTCTCTATTTCCACGCACCGACTTCTTGGCGTCTACTTTCTTATTGGACTTAATAAGGATTTAAAAGAAATTTTAGACTGACATTTTTTTAAAATTCAAATATATTTCAAAAGAGCAAAAGAGGCAATTTTTATTTGTTAACGGCGAATGAAATTATAAAGTGATTTTCTAGCTTCTACTATGTTAATATTAGTCTGAAATTTAGAGTAAACAGATTTAATCTCATTCGGAAGTAAACAGCCTCATTGATAATGGATGCTGCGTTCTGCCTTGCGCTAAGTGAAGTTTTCTGCTGATTTCATCATGCTAAACTTACAAAATTGATAAAAATCTGAATACATGTTTGGAAATCAATAGAAACCACTATGAGTCTGTTTATGAGGAAAATTTCGTTAGAATATCGCTGTGTGCTGAGTGGTTTTCTTAAAACACAGTTATAAAGTCTATTTCCTTAATTTTCTATAAAAATAACAACACGACAGTATTGTCGATAATTAAGGGTTAGTATGGTGTACAGGCCATAAAAAACTAAATTTCTTGCGGAAGATGTAATGGAAAAACACGAATAATCAAGTAAGATGGCTTCAAAGAAAATTTTTAATCAATAGGTATTGTCAGATAAATTTTTAAACTTCATTACACACAAGGTGATTATATGATATGACAGGAGCATTGATTGGCTACAATTTTGACATGAAATTAATTTACGTTTTTGACATGAAATTAATTTGCAATTTTGTGCAATAATGTTTGACTTTTTTAAAAAAAAATTTGTAATTATTAAAACCCTCGCGCTCTAAATTTTAAGCATTTAAAGCACTGTTTATAGTTGTATAATTAAAGCAATGTGGGTAAATGAGATGGAAATTATCCCAAAATTAATTTCCCAACATACTCGCGTGTAAGTTCGAAAATTTTGGTCGAAATCTTCGTCTATTTGTAAGGGGGGGGGGGGGGCTTATACGCGCGGTTACAAGATTGCTCGTATGTACGTATATATGAGTAATAAATGATGTATACGGGCCAAAAGATTTTGACCCGATTTTGACATCAAAGTTGGGGGGAGGGGCTTATACGCGAGTATATATGTTACATTTTTTTTTACTGATAAAATATATACGTAATGGCTGACTAAATAGATTTATTGTTTTGGGAAATAGACAGCCATTTGTCTAAGGGTATGGGCATTATGGGATGGTGTTGATATAGCTGCAAGCAACGATCAGTCATCAATATGCAGCATAGAGGATCCTCAGAGGGGTGAGTGGAGCTGGTGAGTGCCAGTAGCGCGAGACGTGAGCCGAGTTCATAACTAAAGATATATTTCCGTAGAGAAAAAATGAGGCTGTATAGAGATTAAAAAGTAAAATTTAATCACATGTTATGGTTTTTCTTCGAATTTTAACAAGATTTATGCAATATGCAAATGGAATTAGAAATAAATAAATGATCTAGAATGAAATAAGTTGAAGTTTTTCTTTGGTAGCACCGAATATGATTCCAGCAGACGGATTGAATTGAAAGTGCTAATCGAATTTTATGATTGCGATTGTTTCCTACCAAGAAAATTTCAATTCGAAACATTGAATTTTCGCCATGATTTTGCCTCAACTCATGTTCAGTTGCTTAGCAACAACTGTAAAGCTGAATAAAAACATTTCTTCGAGGTAGTTAACATTTATGCATATATATACGGTATACATATAAACGAGAAGACGGGATATATTATATATATATATATATATAAATTCATCTGTTTAAGAATTCTTCAACCGACTCGTCTTGACCAATCCAGGATTTGTGAACTGCGTGACATTTCTCAACTTTTGATTCTTAATATGATTGATGTCTATCACGTTTTATATAAGATGGTTTCAAAAGTTTGGTATTGTTTAGGATTCGGTTAACTTTTTGCTAGAATAATATGTAGTTTTAAACAAGTTTTTATCTTTTACATTATTTTTTTTCTTTTATCAAAGAAAAAACGGAGATCTCAGATCGTGTTCAAATAATGTTGTTTGCTGTTTGGATCGATCACACTGACTTTGTAGAATAGACACAAGCGAGTTGGAGATGGGTTAAGGCTATCATTAAGGAAGGAGGAATGTAGGTTGTGATTACTTTTGACCACTATTTGCCAATCCCCTTTGGGTTAATGTACACGCGTCTCTAATGTTTTTACCTGTCCGTATTTGGTAATGACTGTACTTTTGTCCCATCAGCTGAGCGCGGAAGTGGCAATATTTTTTTCTTTTTTTATCTCAAGGAATATCTACTTGAAACGTAAGTTAGTCGAGATGGATATATTGTTGGCGTTTCTCTTTTTGAGTAGACGTGCAATATTGAACATGTATGGGCCCCATAGAAGTTGCGTGTGAAACCTAAAATCCATTTCCTTTTCCCCTGACTAGATGGATGAAGTGAAGGCACTCAGTGGTGTCCAATGTCCATCTGACTGTGGTTTATATGGCGATGGGAGTGAAGGAGTGAGATGAAGACATTTCCTATCATGACAGCTCAATGATGTTTTTGAGAGGATTTCGTTGGAGAAATTGTTTAAAGTTTGGGCTATAAAGAAAATGGGGCGAATAAAAGTTAAGAATGAGGTATAATTAATTAAAAAGTTTGCTGAAGTTTGATTAAAGTGCAAATGAATGCAGATTTTTTCTTTTTATAAATTTTTTTAATAATAAAAGTAAAGGAGAAGGTAAAGTGTCTTGCTTTACGTTAACTTAAGGTGGCATGAAAGGCATTGGGAGAGACCGACTGTGTCTTGAGGCTAGATACACTACATTCCAAGTCAAAGGAGAGCGCGTGGCGTGGCTTGATAAGCGTTCTTTGACTAACCTTTCCCTCTGGCATGGGCGTCTGTTTTATGTCTTAGCGCAAAAAAAAAAGTTTGTCGGCTTGTATGCCTTACTATTGACTCGCGTACACCACTTCTGCGGTCCTAAATTATTCCATATGACTAACTGCATGCCATTTTCACTTTTCTTCTAAAAGTTTTCGCTCGTTAATCTTGAGAAAAATTTGTTGTTTTTTTTTCCCAACGTTGTAATGAAGTTATGCAGGGAAGCATCTTTCGGGAAATTTTGAATCATGCGTTGTTATTGTATTGTTGATGCAAGTCGACATAAATCACTCATTTTGGACGTCTTTGGTTCAACAATCGTTCTTATATCACCATAAACTCACCACACCCATTCCTTGTTCTCTCGAAGCAAATTGTAAATCGTGGCTGTTTGTTTGGTTTCTTGCCCATTCATTCTTGTCTCGTTAATTTGACTGGTTAGTTGAGTTTGCACTGTCGTGTTAGCGGCTATTGTGATGGATATGGACCAATGCAGGAATCCAATATTGATTCGTGTGCTGTGGTGAAATAACATTTGTACTGATGAATTTATGAATAGAGTTGATAGGCTAAGTAGAAGGAATGATGCAAATAGAAATGGATTTTGCTGTTTATTTTCGTTCTTCTATTTCCTTCGCCAAATGCTCTTTCTGCAGTAATTTCCTTACTTGGATGCGGGCCAGAATGCATCAGAATGTAATGTAAAAGTCTTCCTCAACAACAAAGGTAATGGAGACACGAGTCAACATACATCACTAGAATATACTACAGTTTTGCTTTGCATGGAATTGAAAAGAAGGGGATTGGAGAAAAAATAAGAAAATTTCGAGGGTTCATTTTGGAATATTTTTTAAGGGTCGACAATGAATAATCTTAAAAGCAAATTTGAAAAGGTTAAAGGGAGTCAAATAAAATTTGTGATACTATATCAATGAATAAGTTCTTTAAGTTTGGAGTCGCCATGAGCTTTCAACTGAAGTTATCAGTTAATGAAAGTTATCAATAATCAAAAAACTAAAAACTAAAAATGAACCAAAAAAATGTTCACTAAAGCCCATCTGAATTAAATTATGAATAATTCATAAACGTGTCTTGTAGCTTATTTTTTGGTATAGGCTCTGAACTAAAGCTAAAATAAATTTTAAAACAGAAAAAAATAGTTCTAGTAAATGCATTGAAATATTTTGAATTCATATTCCGAGGGAAAACAAAACTTTTTCCACTCAGCTTACACTCCAAGCCATGAAGTTAGAATATTTGAAACCATAACGCACATGACAGCTTTAATTGAAAATAGCAAACAAAATCAATTGTTTTTGACAAATTTATTTATATACACATTAACTACAAAGAAAATGAAGTCTTTCAAACAAAAAATCACGTTCCCAGCTCAAATAATAAGTGAGATATGGCCATCTGAAATGAAGTGAGTGTTGACACAAAATTAGAATATTTACTTTTAATATTTTTGGGGTCCATATTTTGCATCAATGACAATAACTGCCTTAATTTATCTGGGCCATACATTTTTTCATTAATTTAAACAGGTTTTTGATCATTTTTCTACCATGACGTAAATGTAAGTCAATGCTGATGCTGTGGTTTTTACCATTAATTTCTGAAAATCTTTTAATTTTCTCCAAAAAAAGTTTTACATCTGTTGATCTTTTGTTACTGTGAGTGTTCCTACATCTGATATAAGCATGCCAACATTGCTTGCAGTCATCAAAACCAAAACAATTTAAAGTTTTACTGTTGATTTCCACATCAGTGGAAATACTACTTTTTATTTTTTTTCCAAATTTTGACTTTACCATCAATGAATGTTGTGCAAAATAACACTCATCTGACCAAACCACCTTTTTTCATTGATAAATAGTTTAGGTTAGGTAAATAGTCAAGGTGGAATCAAAATTTGGGAAGAAATGAAGAAAGGGGTTATCTACTAGTGTGGAATTCAATAGTAAAACATTATAAAACTGAAATTGTTTTGGTTTTGATGACTGCAAACGATGCTTATACAGATGTAGGAACACTCACAGTAACAAAAGATCAACAGATTCTTGCTGTAAAATTTTTTTGGGGAAAATTAATAAAAGATTTTCAGAAATTAATGGTAAAAACCACAGCATCAGCATTGACTTACAATTACTTAATGGTGGAAAAATGATTACAAACGGACCGCAAAAATATTTAAAGTAAATATTCTGATTTAGTGGCTTAAAATTCCAGTATTCTAATTTTGTATCAACACCCACTTCATTTCAGATGGCTTATTATTTGAGCTAGGAACGTTTTAACTTCACTGTTTGTTCTTGTTTCAACCCGTCTGTGATTGGTTTATAGGCGAGTGTCGGATGATGTTATATTGCAAATGGCGCCCGAATTGTGTTTGCAGCTATTAAAAAGTAGCAAGTTCGTTTTGGGACTAATAGTTGGTGAAATTAAATGTTCTGCATCTCTAAAAATGGCTCATTTGATGCTGAACATTTCTATACTTTGTTTTTGCATCTGAATCGCAAAAATTTTTTTTTTCATTTTCCCATATAGATCGTATAGATCGTTTCGTTAACTTCGAAATTCGGCCACCAGATGACGTCCGAATTGTGTTTTCAGTCATTATCCAGTATGCAGTTTTTGCGCGGGCCGTCATTTTTTAGTCATAATTTTTTTTAACAGTCGATTTATGACTAAAAAGTAGAAAATTAATTTTTTTTTTTAAATTTTTTTAGTTTGCCCACTTTTGGCTGCACCCAAAAGCAGAAAATAATTTTTTAATTTATCTACTAATTTGATTCATTCAAGTGGGTGGCTGTGTTCGAATATTCCATATACTATACTCATCTCGACATAAATCCAGCCACCCACTTGAATATGAA
>JH432105.1:174271-191151 GCA_000239455.1 Strigamia maritima
AATTAGTAGATAAATTTAAAAAAATTATTTTCTGCTTTTGGGTGCAGCCGAAAGTGGGTAAACTAAAAAAAATTTTTTTAAAAAAAATTATTTGTTTGGAAGACATCATTTTCTTTGTAGTTAATGTGTGTATAAATAAATTTGTAAAAAATAATTGATTTTGTTTGCTATTTTCAATTAAAACTGTCATGTGCGTTTTGGTTTCAAATACTGAAACATTTTTTTTTTGTGTTGTTTTTTTTTAAATCGATTTTTTCAAATCGTTGAAACACTAAAAAAAAATTAACAAAAGTGAAATGAAAGTAACGACTCACCTTCAAGCATGCACGTGTAATTTAATTTGTACCCAATGTAAAAACGAATTATTTTTCATGTTTAATAGTAAACTTGGCATCACAGCAAAAATTTGTGCTAAATTAAGTTTCTATTCCCTTGTTAATTTCCACAAAACTCTTATCAAGTCTGATTAGACTTGTCTATCATAACTCTTACTTCTTTTCTTACTTTCTTGTTTTATCTCTCATCCCCCCATCATCCTTTCTTCTTAGAATCTAGATGCTGATGTAAGATACAACCTCTTTATAACGAACACTTGCTTCACTTCACAAATTCGCAATAAAGAAACGGTTCTTTGGCAGATTTTAGTAATTTGGTCGTGCAGTAATTCATTTGACTTCCGCTATAATTTGCCCGGAGGCATTTAGGATTTTCTCGTCGGTGGACTTCCCTTCCTCACTTCCTTCCAACAAAACCCGCTTTTCTTCATCAATGCTTCTTGTATCCACAACTGTGACTTTGGTCTTATCTCATTGTCTAACGTAGTTATCGAAAGTGGCTAGAAAGTAGGTGCTGTGTGTTGGTTACTTTAAAGTGAAATTAGAAAATACCGAATTTGACGATTAAGCGCTGCGGCGCTTATTCTAAATCGCAGCCGAGGGTGGCGGCCGTAATTCGAGGGCGGCGCTTAAATCGATTGGTCGTAAATTGCGTTGCATGTACGCAACTTTTTAAGTTGTAAAACGTGTAAAACGTAAACAATACAATCAATCCACATTATATAGTGAACACAGATTGCAGCTTTTTATTTAATTCAGTCGTAACAATGGGAAAGATAATAAAGTCGTATGACTTTGTTTAGCGGCGTTAATTATACCGTATAAACGTCTAATAACCGCCGCGGCCGTAATTCGAGGGTGGCGCTTAATCGACAAAATAGGGTAATACTGTTATACTGTTAAAGCTTTTGTTTTAATCTGAATGATGCTTGAATATTTTTCTTCTGGCTGCATCGAGTGGGTTGCTTAGTTACCACTAATTATATGTCAATTCTCTGCATAATTAGAATATTTTTCAGTCAGATTTTTATTTTTTTATTTTAGATGACGGGAAATTTTCATAAACTGGTTAATTGAAAACTAAACACGCACATGAGTTAAATTATAATTGATATGTGGTTGATTATTGTGAACTTATTCTGCACACAAAAGACATGCACCACACCCTAAGTCATTTGCTTCAGCTCGTTACATTTGCTTATTGACTGTAGTTACAACCTTGCTGCGACCCTGCAAGTACTGCTAATTCCTCGATGTCTTTGGATCTTAATAAAACTGCGAGTAGCAAGATGAGTGCCACTGTTTTCTTTTTTCTAGGCGTGCAGGGGATTTGGTGCTTCAAAAAGAATGCGTACACAGTGAGATTGAAGGTTAGAAATAATGCAGAGAATTTATTTATTTATTAATTATTTTTTCTAATTTCAAAATTTTCGAGGATTACGAAAATGATCCTCGAAAATCCTCGTAACTCAGGAAAATGAGATCTTGTTAAAACGATGGCATTTGGTTTAGAATTGCTGTTTTAGTCTATCTGTTAAAGCGGTCATCTAAATTATCGAGCGTTGTTTGAGATTTTGTTGTGACAAGTTCATTTCGTTTTAAGGATTGTTCGTATTTTAAAGGGTTTGCGACATCACATTTTGTATTGGTCCATTGGATCAAACGTCATTTAAAACCCCTAAAAAAATTTTTAGAGATTTTTTGAAAAATATTAAACGCCAATGTTGAAGTTATGAAAAGGAGCAGACGACAATATGAGAGAGAGAGATAAAAGCGAGACCAGCGATTGTTACCAGTTGTGACGTAAACCTTACGTATTTAAAGGGGAATACCAACTGTGATGTCAGAAACAGCGCCCTGCCAGCAGTGGCCAACAATGTCCTTCACCAAGCTCAAATAAGCTGTTTTTCTGAAAACTTTAAAAATAAAAAATAAATAAAACTCATTTAGGCCATTTTAAGGAATGGCGAAGATTATTCAGCAATAAAATATCTGATGTCGTAAAACCTTTCAGTTTATGGAGTTTGTTAACAAGCTCATCTACATGATCAAAGAAAGACGAAGGTGAAGCAACGATCGAATTTGGCTGGCATGAGTACATTTGCCAGCTGTTGTAGCCTAATTTAGTCATGGAGTCAGGAAAATCTTTAATAGGTGGACGAGATTCTTAATATTCATGTTTTGTCTCTTGTTTTAAAGTTTTGAACCTAAAATTCGAGATCTGAATTTTGAATATTGTGGGTTCTATTAAAATTTTTTTTATTCCATATTTTGCCGACTTAAGTTTAATTAGCAGCCAAGTAATTAATTGGTTTTAGTTCAGAGTGATGTGGTACTCTGACTGTATTAAAGATGTGGAGATCAGAATTCAATTATTGACTCTGACCATGATGAAGTTAGCAATAAGTTTTAGAGTAATGCCCTGATTTCAATCCTGTTACGCCTGGATGATCTTACTTGCGTCCACAATGACAAATTCTTTACGGTACGTAGTTTGATTATTTTCTAGTTGGCCACTCAAACGTTAAGAAGTAAGAGAATGGTTGATACATTCTATTGATAACTGAATTGGTCTTGAAAATAATCTTGTTCAGTTGTTTTTTTCCAGTTGTTTCTGATAGTTTGTACAGTAGTGGTAATTTTATATTTTTGCGATATATATTCATAATGTCTACTTAGAGATGAAATCTACGCAAACAATGCCTTACTTTTCAAAAGGAAAAGGGCAACAAGCACTTTGCTGTAATTGAGACGTTTCTTCCAGACCCTACATTTGCATATTTAAGATAAGATGAGTCGCAAGGTGCACAGTTACTCTTTTCCGAAGAACAATAGGACAATTTAATTGTTTTGTGTTTGCTTTGGACGACAGATGTCTTTGGCAGGAGGTAAAAAGGATGCTTTAAAATGGCAGAAATAGTTAAGTGACGATACACTAAATTTTGAATTTTTGGCAGAACTATCCAAAATATGGTTTTATGGTCATTTGGCATTTTTCCTACTCTCAGCTCACGATTGAACTTTTAAAAAACACAACATTACGGAAAATCATTTTTAGTTTAATGTCTTCGCAATCCAAGTTAAATTTGCGATCACTCCCGCCTGCATTATTACATCATTTTGCATTTTAATCATGAAGTAGACATGTTGCGCACCATTGAAGTCAAGAATATTTGCGCGCTCATGTGCTCGAGATTATTTTGCCTTATGGGCATTCAAAGTTATATGTAAATGTCTGTATTCAACTTTAGTAGAAGCGGTGTGTGAAATTGCATTTATGAATAATTAATACATGGTTTGACAAACTTAGCAATGAAATTTTGTACACTTGAATTTAAAAGCTAAAACATTTTTATAACTTTTAAGGGTTGTTGTAATATATAAATTAGAATGACAATTAGGAGACTTTAATTCTGTTTCATACTGCGGTATCACTTGTATTTTAATTTAACCTTAACTGCATCGTTTAAACTTCTTAGGGTAATAGCTTAAAGTTTTTAAAATGAAATGTCAGTCTCTTGGTAAAGTAAGCACAATGACTTCCTGTCAATTGAAGCAGGATAACAATGTCTATCTCTACCTTTATTACAAAACTATTAAACAAATTGCACTTTTTTGTTTTTTGTTGTGAAAAAAAACAAATAAAATTGACTTTTTTTTTCTTTTTTCTATAACTGTATATTTTTTTTTGTACAAAATCTGGGAACATTTATGTATGTGAATGGGCAAGGAGTAGTGGGGCGAGTGGTGAATTATTAATGGCAGCATCCATTACAAAGAATTGTTGCTAAAACTTTCCATTTCGTGTCTTTCTTTGTTCAGTTGCAAAACGTTCCAACTTTCCGCAAGAATGATGGATATTTTTGTGAAATGTGATTGCACTTTTGATGCATGTCTTGGACACAAGTAGGATTTTTTTTTCTATTACCTTATCTGAAAGAAATCCCAACGACCATTACTCCACGAGGTGTACTTACAGGTAGAGAAAGTAATTCAAAGGATGAGTCCCTCTGGCAGTCGACTCTTCATCATCTCATACGATATGGAATGAGGAAAAGGGTCACTAAGAGCAATCAACCTTTGCTAGCCAATTATGTCGAGTGGGGACTTGACAAGTGCTTTTCCAAGAAGACAGTGAAAGGGTTATGAGGTCAATAGTATTGGAGTCCTTGTCTTTCCTGATTTATATAAAACTATCAAAAGGAAAACTGGACGAAGTTTGAACTTTAGCCAAGATTTGTGTGCGCGCACTCGAGGTTGCGTCAGCACAATGCAGTTTATTTTCTTCCAATAACATTAGCACAACCACAGGTAATTGTTAGCAATTGTAATCAAGATAATGAAGAGCTTTGCAACATGGGAAAATTGCTCTCTTCTTACATTGATTCGGTGGCTAATTAGTATTTTGGTCAGTTTAGCTTTTGTAAATAGTTGTGGGTTGGCTTTGGTCTGAAAGACTATTAATCAGGAGACGACGACAAAACGTCTTTTATGAAGTATTGTAAAAGGGTACCACCTCATTTTTCATATTGCAGCAGTGCTGCTTTGGAGATATGAGAAAGGGATTTGATATATCTATAGAAACCAGTTGCGAATATAATCTTGGACTGAAAAATGAGAGGTGGTCTGCATTTTTCAGGTTGCGACACTGACTACGGTATAAAAAATGAATGGAATATTATATTATATATTATGATGTATCACAGATGGTGGGTCTGTAAAATCTCTATTAAAAATGAAATTAATACTGATTTCAAACGTTGGGTGTGGATATTTGTGGACGAGTAAATTTTCTCTCTCTCTCTCTTGGTGGATGTCATAAAACTTTTATGGTAACTGTTTATTAGGTCACATTTTATAGTGGGATATAATGTTGCGCCATTATCGAAATGAAATGCTTGATTTATATTATATACCAGAAACTCAGTGGAAAATGTCTGGGCTCTGCTTTTATGAAAATCCGTCCATCGTTATGAATAAATGAATGAATTATTGTGTCCGTGTCCAGTCAACTTATTAGATTTCTATTGGATGTGTGAGCTGGTTATTAAACTATTGAGTTAGATTAATTTACATAAATTTATTTATATTCAGACCAAAATTAAATTTATGAAAAATGACTGAAAGCTCACGTGCTCAAAGCAAGCGGGGTTACCTTACAAACAATGTGGGCAAATATGAAACAAATGTCAATTTATAATGAAAGTTTGTGTCAGATTGATTTATTATTATGATTAAAATCTAAGTTGAATTGAATTTTCAGTGCAAGGTGTGGGAACTTGCTTAAATATTGTATTCGTTAATGTAATTACTGTTTCGCAGCTGTAATTTTGCTTCTAACTGGTACTTTAAAAATAATAATCGGATTGTTTCTAGCTTTTACGATTAATCTTTTCGTTTAGCTGGAGAGAATCGTGCAACTTATACAAATGGAAACCGCATCCCCATCGTTTAAATTGTTAACTAATCAAAATCCGATAATACATTTTTTTATCTTATTAAAGTCATAAAAGATGAATTTAGAAATTGTTTTATCATCACCAATTTTTTTTATCGTAGTATATGCAAACTGGTGTGATTTCAAGTTTATTTTACTTTTTGTAAGTTAGTCTACATAAAATTCTATGGAATATGGCTGTATGCCAGAATGTGTGTCAATCTGCAATACCCAAGTATCTTGTAACCGTTGATGTTGCAAAATACTATCTACATAATACTGTCTATATACTTTACAATTCAGTTGCTATGCGCTATGCTCTAGATATTGATTAAATGCCAAGAAAGATAAAACTGGAAGAACTGCTTTTTGATTGGGAGGTTTTAGTTCTTTTTCTTTAGTTTAGATCGAATGATATTATTGGGTAATAATGTTAAGAAATTTAGTGTTCATAGAAATGTATCATTACAGAAAATCAAAATTGTTCAACTTGAAGAGGGGAAATATGTAGTCGCTCATACAAAAACATTAGTTGAAATGTTTTTTTTAATACCTGTTTTTATTAATAATTGATGGTTATGAATGAAAATAGGATAGGAGGAATAATAAATGCAAATCTGCTTTTAAAATGATGAAAAATGCACAGAATAGGAAATCCAATCTCTTGGAATGTGCTTCAGTCATTGAAAATATTGACTTTTGTTTGTTTTTTTTGCATTTAGATAAAGTCATTTGGTTAATGTATATGAGATACAGGTGGGTTTGTAAACATCTGGATAAACAAAAAAATTGAATAAAATGGATAAGTGCAATTACTCTGTGCATATAATTTATATGCACTAATAAGCTCGGGTTAACCTTTAATTTATGATTCATAATTATGATTCATAATTATATGATATAAACCATATATTGCATTTGAATCACAGGAAAATGTCAGTAAAAAATTAAAAGTTAACCCGAGCTTATTAGTGACCAGGCTGGGAGACCAGATGCAGTATGGATAGAATTATAGTACTGAATTGATTACAGTAACAAAATTATCTTAATGTTTATTTGCAAGCACATTATGTTTACCGAATGATCAGGGTCATCTAGTGGGGAGAAATACAAGTGTAAAATGGATTAGTAACAACTTTTGCAGCTTTAAAATAGGTGAGTTTTATCTACATGATTAATCAGAGTGACATTTCATTTTTTTTAAATTCTTTTTTTATTCGGTAATTGGGGTAGTTATCTGTTACTGCTGCGCTGCTGTCAAACGAACAATAGAGGATGAGTTCAAAAAGCTCTTAATTAGCTTTTTCTGGCTACAAATGCTCTGTAACTTTTTTCTTAAATTTTTAAGCTAAAAAAGCCGATTAAAAGTAACTGCCTCAAACCTCTAACAAGAGGATTTATGCTTTTGGATGTTAGAATTAATCCAAAAGACTTATTTTTTTCTTCAATCGATAAATGATGATTGCGGCTTGAAATGATGAACAACTCTTAATTCATACTCCACTTATCAACTTTTAAGTGGTAATGTGCTTTTTAAATTCTAACATTAAAAAATAAATAATCCTGTATGAACACGAAAATGTATAGTTGCACGAAACTTATAATACATAAGTAAACAACAGGAAACCTTATTTGAAATGCTAATATTTAATAGAACGTTATTTCCTCAAGCATGAATAAGGTTTAATATTAATGTAGCAATGAATATATTTCTTTAGAACAAAAACGCATCATTAAACTGAGCTCAATTCATCTGCTGTTAAGAATTTTGGTTTTTAATTAAATTTATTAAAATGATAAATTAACATTTTCATTAAGCTTAATTAAACTTAATATTTAAAAAAAAATTGAAAAGGATTAACAGTATTTTAGCATAATGGTATTATTAATCTTGTTTTTAGTTCATCAGACATCTTTATCACATGGAAATTATTTCATATTCAATGTTGTATAAAATATTTTCAATGTTGTAACTCATGCTAATTTATTTCTTCTTTTTTTTGTGCTAATCAGTTGGCGACAAAAAAGTCGGCTTTATTTGGAGAATACAGAAAGGTTCATGAAAATTTCATCAGATGAAATCCATAATTCAACTGCCTTTCAAATGTGTTATTGCAATGAGTTTTAAGTCTGGGTTGATGTCAATGCAGTTTTGTGCAGAGAGCTTTTTTCTCTTGCTTCTTATTACAAGTTACACCGTTCTGTCGAAATTTTCCAAGTTGTAATTATATGTTTCATTAAATGTTTCATTATATGGCTGTGAAACATGGTAAATAGAAGTAAACATGTCATTATAGCAAAGACACTTTGTCTACAATATGTAATCATTTACGTTCAATGTTTGCAGTGCACACGTTATTTATCTGTTATTCCCAGATGTACTCACTTATTAGTTGCTCAACTGTGTAATAAGGTAGTAAAATAGTTAGTACTGAATTTTTCAAATTAAATATTTATGTATGGAAAATAATTTATTAAATATTTATGGTACCGTATCGTAAACGATTTCTATATTCGTAATTGGAAATAAGCTTATCAACTTTAACCGTCTGTATACGAAATTAGTGGTTCACAATTTTAATACTTAGCATCTAAGTTGAATTGTTTTCTGTCAATATTTTGTATTTGTATTTAAATAATTCAATTATATATGTATTACATCATTTTTTAGTGCGTGTAAAGTAAATTGCAGGTATTTGGAATGTGATTACTCACTGTGGTTTACATTGTCTCGACCTCTTGATATATTTAAACTTCATTTTCTTAGCTCACGTCAAACGACGGGGAGAAAAAATGGTGAGAGCAACCAAGCATAATGGTTGGTGTACTTGGTTTCTATACATGTGTGCTGACCCATTAAACTCGAGAAATTCCCGACACAAGTGCCATTTTTACATATGCAGAAATTTCAGTTTGGGATTCATCTAAACAGTTCACTAGGGACGTGAGCATATCCATATTCATGAAAGATGCGGCAATAAGTTTTCTTTTTTACTACTACTATTTATTTTGAGGAAAAAAAATAATCAAGTAGTTATGTGGTGTGGTATGAAGGTATGAATGTAAGATATGATGTATTTCACAGAATTATAGCTTTTTCTTTTTTGTTATAAAAGTTAAGTTTAAACTTAAAAAATTTGATAATGAATGCTTGGGAATGGGCTGCTTTGATGTTTGCTGGATATGGATTTTAAATGAGTCTTTCTCTTTGAAATAGTGGGCCCCTTAAGAATAACTTAAACCTTATTGCTGCAAGATTGAAAATTGAAATTTTTTTGAAAAAGGTCTTTAGTGGGGTCTCTACATTGACATTTCGTCTTAATCAGCTAAAAATAAACAAATATGAATTTTGAATGAAGTGTTGTGTGTTAAAATGCAACTTTTTGCTGCAAATGAACAAATCCATTTTTACCCTTGTAATTGACATTTGGCATTGCATCTTTGAGATGCAGTTGGTATTAAATGGCCATTTAAGTCGATTAAAGAGACTGTTTTCTACCTGTTTCTATGGTTTGCCGATTTTTCAGCTATTGTTATTGTAGATGCAATTCCTCCACTCACAATTAACTCATCAAATTGGTTAATTGAATTAATTTGAATGGCAATTTACTAAATGAAATCAACTTTAGCCAGGACAATTGGCCAAATTAAACGTTGATTAATTTGTGAAATGTAATTAAAAGCTTTGAATTCGATTAACTAATTAACTGAAATATTTAAAACGACTAAATTTGATAGAATGAAAACTTAACTTTTTTTTAATTACTTTTTCTAAAAGTATTGTCATTATGCAAGAAAAATAGGGAGTCAAAGTGATGTTTAATGTTAATGTTTACTTTCTTTTGGCAAAGTATAAAGGGAGCGAACATCACCAAGCAGTCACCCATCATGAGAAAAAAAATCCAAGGTTTTTTTTTTCTTGTTTTGAATGAGGCATTTTTTTGTTTTAGTTTTTTTTTTTCTGTGGTTGTGTGCTTTCTCGATGTGACCATAGTGACCACTTGTTTTCGTGTCAAGTGCAACGATTCGTGAAGGAGGGTTGTTTTATTTTAAGACGGCCTCAAGGATATGTTTCATCCACTCATTTATTACATCCATTTCAAGGTGGTAATATCCGCTGTTTATAGGAATTATACTTGGAATAATTTCCATACAAAATCCAGGGTCTACGAACCGTGACTCGATCTGAAACAGGCGTGAATAACATCACGCGTACATCCGTGAAAAAAACAACTAAACCTATTTGCCATGAGTTTGTTTGTTTTTTTTACTGCGTTTTCTTTTGGTCACAAATTCGGCATCATAAAATGATATTAAGTATTAAAATATTAAAGACATGTAAAACTAAAACTATAAATTGCTTTATCGCTTTTAAGCACGTGAAAAGAATATATATTCTAGAAAGTTTGTTGACATTACTGAGATAAGATAGTGTGTTCGCTTGGTTCTCAACTCGAGTTCATTGGTCTGTATTGTGTTTCTTACCTTGAGAGGAAGTTTGTTCCACTTGCTACGTCTTTTCAAGTATCTGCGTTCGAAATCATCGTCCCAGAATTCTTTATATCTCGGATTAAAATTGAGTGTTCCATAAACTTTGTTTGTATCAATGTCCACTTGCGCTGGCGTCATTACTGGGCATGTGGCTCGCGTATTTTCAACATACAATTGAAACTCTTCATCGGCATTCCATGCTGATTTTATTACATTGTCTCCACCTGAAGTTTTATCTGTCCGTGATAGCGCCAGTGGTGGAGTACCTCCCGAATTAACGAAGTACATGTATAGCAGGAATGATAATACTACTGCGCACACCAAAACGTAACGCAGTGATCCTCGACGGAGGAAAACCTTCATGGTGTGGGGAACGTTGCTCATCGTCTGCAACACTGGTGCGAGCAGCACGTGTAATGTGAGTGGGTGTGGTCCGTTTGTACAAACGCAACGCCGGATCGCTTGCAGTTAAGTCAACCTAGGCACTCACCCAGCGGAAGGGCATAGGTGTAATTCAACTGGAGTGTAAGTTGGGTTTGACGATGCACGGTGTCGTGTTTGTATCGACTTTTAGTGCAGATGTCTGGCAGCCAGCTGATATGTCGCTTGTGACTCTCAGATGCTACTACTGACAGTGCAGCTAGGAGCATGCGCAATAGATGCGGTTGGGTCGATTATCAAGGTTCTTTGGAGGGTGTAAGTTAGAGCAAACTGCACACTGGCGCCATCTTCTCACGATCTAAAAAACTTACATTTTGTAGATTGAATGTAAAAAATACAGTATAATAAATTTGTGCTTTACTTTTTTTGAGTGGATTTTATGACTCACGGAAATTGAACTGGCGAACTGGACTTCTATCACTATCACTATTTGTTTAAATTTTGCTTTTAGATCTTTGTTGTACTTCAGCTACAATTAAAAACCTCTGTTTACAATTTGTAGTTTTGCACGCGCGAAATATTCCATTATTTGAGCGCTAGTTATTGTTGTTATTGTGAGGGAAGTAAAAAAAATTGACAATTTTAAATGTATTTTTCAAAAGTTATAAATTTGAAAATCAATAGCTTCAGCAGGTGATGTTACCGTTGATTGGTCAACAATTTCTGTCGGGAATTTTGAAAATTAATTAATGAAAAAATGTATTAGCTTGTAATTGAAAACAAAAGAAAAAAACAATTAATGTGTGGACAAAGTGAAATATTTTTTTACTTTTTTAGTACATGAAGGTAGTAACTATAATTCGTAAAAAAGTAAAAGTATTTGAAATGTAAATTGTTTTTCTGAGTCGTTTGTCTTGTCTCGCTTTGCCAAAAAAATAAAAAAGGGCGACCAACTTTAAATATCAATAAGCTTTTGAAATTAATGCTTGATAAAAATCAAGCTTATGCTTCTTTCTAATTAACGAATGAGCGCACGCTACCTAATAACGGCAGGATTAATTAATTAATGAAGAAGATTTGCATGGAAAATGTTTAAATAAAAGCCGGGTGTTTTTCTCAGGTGTAAAGGTACATTTGACTACGCTAGAAAATCATTGTGTACACAAAACTCTCAATTTATCCCGGTTGCGGACCAGTGAACCCAAGAGTTTTTGTGTGGTCACGAAATCAGGTTCAGAAACCTTTACACAACAAAAAATGTTGATCAAAGATATTTGATTTAAAGTTTTAGTTTAAAAAAAAAAAAAAAAAATGCGAAGTTTAATTGCGTTTTGATTAGCAGTAAATACTAATGTCGTGAGGTTTTTATTTTTATTCTTATGCGTTGTTAATGAAATGTGTAAATCCTAAGTAAATATTTATCGCCAATTTCGTTAATGCCGATTAGGCACTGAAACAAATTGATTAGCAAACGAATTGATTAGCTTAAAACCGCCTTTTTTGGCATTGAAAGCCGGAAGTGGAAATGAATTATAGTTTTAACGAGGACCAAATCTATATACAACATTCACCACTTGTTTTCCTTTTTATCTTCCATAATAAATTTAGTTTTTTCGTTTTCCAATTTATTTTTAAATTGCGGTTACGGTGTTGACATTTTACTCATTTGATAGTTAGCACCTTCGATTTTCTTTTTTCTAAATTAAATTCTGCAAACAAAAACACTAAGCCTATTTTATTCACTAGTTTTCTAGGAAGTGCACATTAATTTGCACTAAAACAATAGGTGTGTTCCCATCTACGTTGGGCAGGTGAACCATTTTTTTTCCCGTCTTAATGAGCACGCGACGGTTTTTTTTATCTGTCACCCACCTGCTTCCTCCCTTCCCTCTCATACTTTCGCGTCTCTCTTTCCTCGTTCAAATGGCTCGTGTTCACGCGATGTCTTACGTCACTGATTTTTTTTTTCTCGAGGGGATTTGGTGCGGGGGCGTAATGAACACTTTTATCGCCTATGGGGAAGAAAAGGGAAAGTTAGGGTAAGATGGGGAGTGATGTGGAGGGTTGAGGTTGAATCACGTGATGCGTGGCTGCCATTAAAGCCCGAACTGAGTAATTAAAGAAGTTTTGCCTGAAAGATTTATCAAGAGAGAAGGCTTGGCACTCGGTCTCCAGAGAGGACGCTGTCTGTTTAAAGGTGACAGTAGCATTTTCTCATCAGTGTAAATAGCATCGTTAGCAACCGTGCGTTGTAGCTGCTGAGTTTTAACCTAGTGCCACAAAAGTCACGTGGCGATTATCGCCTTTACTAGGATGAACTCTGCTTGCCATAAATTGTCAATGCAAGAGAATAATGCCGGCGTAAATTGGCTTAAATGGTTAGGCAATTGAGCACGATTTAAAGGTTAAATTCCCGACTAGCTATAATTTTTTTCATTTTATTACTTTTTCATTTTTTTTCCGTTTTTTTATTTTAGAATTTGACATAGTTCCATCATTTTTAACTCAGACCAAACTTAGAGTTCTCAAACTTGCCATTACCAATTTTTTTCAAAAATTATAAAAGTTATTGGATTTTGAGTATACCATGTTTGATCAGGAATTGGATGGACTCTGAATTTAGCAAGGCACTTGAATACTAATAACCTATAGGGTGCTTACGCAATCTTGACCTAAATTTGTTTTGGCTTCATGATGCAATTGCGGCTGAATAATCTGTATCACTCTGCAGTTGTCAAAGAAACAATATTTCATATTGGGCCTTCATTTCTATGACAACTGCAGAGTGATGCAGAGTATTCAACAAACACAAATTATATCATGTATCAAATCATAAAGTTTTTAGTTCAAGATTTCGTGAACGTATACTGAAATTTGTGACGTGACTACAGTAAATCTTGTAAATTTTAAAAAGCATTTAAAGTAAATATTGATTTTTTACTTTCTGTTTTAAAGGGTTTACGACATCAGATATTTTGTAGCTGAATAATTTTTGCCATCCCTTAAAATAGCCTAAATGATTTTTATTTATTTTTGAAAGTTTTCGAAACATCTTTTAAAAAAATTATTTTGCATCTCAAACAGCTTATTTGAGCTTGGTGAGGGACATTGTTGGCCCTGTTGGCATGACGATGTTTCTGACATCACGGTTGGTATTCCACATACGTCACAACTGGTAACAATCGCGCAAATTCTCGATTTGGTCTCGCTTTTATCCCTCACTTTTTCGTATTGTCATCTGTTCGTTTTCGCAACTTTAACATTAGGTTTAATTAAACCTTTAATATCTTTCAAAAAATCTCTGAAAAATTATTTAAGGGTTTTAAATGATGCTTGATTCATTAGACCAATAAAAAATGTGATGTCGTAAACCCTTTAATTAGTTACAAGATTAATTGTCACTGCACTTGACCAATAGCTAGAAACACATGATGTCAATCATAGAGAAATGCACTCGCTACAAGTGTATGTTGGATGAACACATTTAACCTTATCTTGAAACAGGTGGTACTTTCTTTCAATTTTTTTTTACTTTGTTTGGCTTGGCAAAGTGCAATTTGTTCATACTTTTTTTCTCTTCAAGTGATGTGTTTGAACTACGATTGTACGTGTACTCATGTCGTTCTTCGTCTATGCCAGCCTTAAGAGAGTAGAACTTAATAATTTAAGGATGTTAGTTGCTAAAGGCACGCCTACTGCACATGGACTTGACAGCAGCAAAAGAGAAAGTGACTTTTTCTTTTGAATTATTCAGTGCTTGGGTAAGAGTTGACCATTATCCTTTCCTCTCAGTTGAAAGAAAAATTTGAGTGCACTTGGCAACTGTTTTCAAAATAATTTGTTTTCAAGTAAAATGTTTTGAATCAATTCGAGTGCTGCTTTATAATTGGCTTAAAAGCATTTACGATCAATCTGAAAAGAAGTTTGAGTAACAGAAATCTAGTGGCTTTTTCATTTTTGTATCAGTCGAATGGCAATGAAGCAATTCAATTGTGCTTTGACAATCTCGCTCCTCTATGGTCTGCTTACAGACTCTTGAGTGAAGCAAATCGTGTTTCAGTGCAAGAAGAAAACTGTGGCTAGGCCGAATTGAGCAATGATTGTAGAGTTTCCAATCGAGTATTCGAGTACTAGATTACTCGGCGATTTTATCGAGTAATGAAGTATTCGATTACTCGAGTAAAAATCGTCGAGTAATCGAGTATCAATTATTTTGACTGTGAGCTCTTTTTTGTTGTTGTTTATGATGCTATACGCATGCTACATGTATACTATAATGAGAAAATACTATTTTCTCGTTATAGTTTACATGTATACGTCTATCTAATAGTATTAGATCGACTTATTTTCAAAATAGCGCGGCCCACAAACGGCCGAGTTCTGTGCTTCGTATGACGGTGAAGTATGACGCGAGTTTCGCCAATATTTGACTCGAGTTTCGCCAATATTTGACTCGCATAATGGTCGACGGGAATGCCGTATAACTCATGCCGAACGCGGAGCAGCGGCGACGGCATCGATAGACGCAATCTCCATCAAAATTTGAAAAAGGCGTTTTTCATCAATTTAGAGTAGAGTTTGCTTCCACAACTCTACGAAAGTCCCGGCAATGCCAAGGTCCAGACACGTACATTTGGAATCATTTTAAAAACGTTTCTGGTGGAGGAAAATGTTTAATGGGTGAGATGATTGCGATGATCTTATTAAAACTTGATTGTGATCAAGCTTAATAAAGCTAATTAAGCTTTATTAAGCTTGATCACAATCAAGTTTTAAACCTAAAATTAAAGCACAGCAGAACGAGTTGTGGGAAGCAATGTAACAATAAATAAATGGAAAAAATTAATTTTTTTTTTTAATTTTTTTTTTAATACTTGACTACTCGACGAGTACTCAATAAAATCTAGTACTCGATACTCGACTTTTTCAAAAGTTGAGTAAAATGGAAACCCTAAATGATTGTACAATAAACTTGTTTTTTTAGCGAGAATAAAAGGGGTGGCCGATTTAGTGCATTGGTTTTGATAGTTTTTATTTGTTAGAAGAAAACTTGTATGGAACAACGGGGTAGATTTTAACTCTCTAGTTTTTTAAATGAGTCAATGAATTTAAGTCGTATTGTGTCTACAGTATGGATATTTTTATTATTACATACCTTATATTAACTTCACTTGTCTGTGTATGTATGTGTGCACAAGGAGGAAATGACGTCAGTATGTGCGAAACCCTATCCCAGCAATCTGATTGGCTGATGAATGTGTGTGTGTGTGTATGTGAATGCAAAATTATAGAAATTGCAAATGGCGTCCAAATTGTGTTTTTGCCAAAATTCCACTTCAAAAAATAAAGTTCCACTATATGCCATGTTATTTACATAGAAAGAAAGCTCTTTTCCAGCTGATTAAAACCGCTATATTTATTTTTTTAAGTACTCATTGAAAAGTACTTTAAAATGCAATCGAATGTTTCGGCCACATGGTGAAATACGTGTGGTTTGTACGGAAGTCCCCGGGGATCCGCGTATTTAATAATAAATTGTCAAATAAATCTCAAATTTTAAAAACTGTTACAGAGGAATTTGAAGGACTTGAAATGTAACATTTATTTAGAATATTTTAATGGAATTGTTTTTAAAAATAATTTTCTAAAAATAATCAAATATAACATTTAAAATTAACATTTTATTATTCATTCACCATTCATATTGACCGCAGCTTATGAATGGACCTGTTTTCAGATGTTACATGAAAGCACTGTTATCCAGGCTTTGCCATGGGATTTAGATGAAACTTTGATTTCTGATTTCATAGTTTTTAATGAAATTCACAGGCTTTATAAAATTAGCCAAATGGGATGGGATTTTGCTAAAACTAAGATTTCTGTTTAAGCAATATTGATTTATTTATTGTTACAAATCCATAGAAATTGTACAAATTTCTATTTTGTTGTGTGTTTTCAGTGTTTTTTAGCAGAAGGTATTTTAGTTGTTTTCTTAGTTTCAAATCTAAAAAAGCAAAAATAATTAAATAAAAATATTATTTTTAAAAAACATACCTTCTATTAACACAAATGCTATGAAAAGCATAAAATAATTTTTTTCTTCAAAAATGCTCTGAAAAGTATAAAATAATTTTTTTCCCAAAATGCTCTGAAAAGGAGAAAATAATTTTTTTCTCCACAGTGCTCTGAAAAGGAGAAAATAATTTTTTTTCCCAAAATGCTCTGAAAAGGAGAAA
>JH432105.1:203793-227328 GCA_000239455.1 Strigamia maritima
TCACAAACTACTTATCAGTTTCAATTTCAGTTGTATTTATTTTTCATGTGTTTATTACACACAATTATATTCTCTCAGTAGAAATTATAAAGTTTCAAATTTAATTTTCCTTGATTATGAATACGGTTTTAATAAGATTGTTATAAATTATGTTTTAAGGGGTACTACTATAAGATCAACCGAGTTCTTAGGGGGGTTTTATTCATAGGATAATTTATCAAAAAATACAGAATAGTTTCATTCTTCAACGGGAAGATGTTCTTTTTAAACCATCTGACACCTCTTGGGATTTTTTCAGCTGACTGCTCGCAAATGGTGTCATTTTACAAAACCAGCACTGTGGAACGACAGATGCCTACCTACCCAGGTATTTTGTTAAATAAAAAAGAAAAAGAGAATTTATTTCTAACTCTGAAATAAAACCCAGGAATAAAAATATATAAACAAAAAAAACTGCAAGATTAAAATGTTTATAATGTTAAATCCCAAGAGTTTTCGTCTTAAGTGGTGATTTGAGGTCGGTGTAGAAATGTCAGCGGATCGCGGTCAGGACACTGGTCGGCCGAGCACCCAAGAAATGGCCATATATCAAGGCGGTAGAAGGCGGCAGCATCCGCTACAGGAAATTCGAAAAGTGACGAGGTGTAAATCGATTGAGGCGTTGGTGATGGCATGCAATACGCACAGAGGGAAATACACGAATTGTTAATGTTAAGTCAAAATTGTGCTTCGGCAATTAGAGTAAACTTGTGCTAGAGGGAATAGGGGGAGGTTCTTTCATTGACAACTTCCGCACTGGTAAGCAACGTCCCTAAAACCAGCTGCGGCATCTCTCGCCCGTAGTCGTCGTTGTGCGCGCACTGTTTTCCGCTCGAGATGAATTGATGCTGAACAAATAGACTGCGCTTCACTGGTTCAGGGGAAGTGCCTCAAGCACGTGCCTAGCTTTATACTTCCGCCATCTTGTTGTGAGTTTTTTTTTTTGGGGGGGGGGGGAGAAGGGGAGTTTGCAAGTTTGTAATAATTGATCCGAAATCCTGGGGCAAAATGCCGATTGGTTTAAATTATTGGCGGTTTGCGGTTTGTAGAAATGTTAACAACCGAAGTATTTTAAATTAAGGGTATATACGCGACAATAATAAGGCCTTTTTTATTTTAATGTAAAGTAAGTAAGTTTTGTTTAGTTTAATGAATTTAAAATTTAAAATTTATATGTTTTAATTGGTTAATTAAAAAAGTTAAAGACCTAATGGGTGTCAATAGCACTTTTGACAGATATAGTACGATGAGACAGTTTGACTTGACAATTGAAAGTTTTTGAAACCTTTTATTGGGTAAGTTGAACGCATTCAGCATTCTTTACAAAATATCATTAAAATTAATTGAAATTATTTCTGAAGTGAAAACATCAATTTATATTTCGCTTTTGTGTGTGACACAAATTAAGTTTATGAATCATTGGGGAGAAAACTTTTCTCTCTTTCACTTTGTCTGCTTCTTTTTAACGTGTAGCAACGCCATCTGGAGTAAGAAAGAAAAATAACGAATTGTGCTGCTCGTGACTGGTGCTTGGCGCCACTTTGAATTCAGCCTTTTCCACATTCTCCATCTTTTACATTTACGTGCATTCACTCGCTTGAAAGGCGAGAGCAAAAAAAAGAAAATCGATTGAACGCAGTTGAAAATAGTGAGTGCAATGAAAAAGGTGTGCGCTCTGCCACACCTGCAATCAACGCCCTACGCCCCTCGTACCAACGTCTCACAGTAGGCACCAAATTGAAAATTCTTTTTAAACTTTAAGGAAATGTTATTTATTGAGTAATCAGTTTAAATGGGGTCTTGAAAATAAAAGTAAAGTTGTTATTTTTAATTTTTTAACTAATTTCTATGAAACAGTGTGATTTAATCTGCTTCTAAATGCGTGATTTGCAGCTTATTTTTACCAAATTGATCAGTGAAATGAAGCAGTTTGCGGTGCCAAGTCACTCCCGCAAAAGATGGGAGGAGAATTGCGTGTTCAGGCGCCAGGTGAACTGCCATTCAAATTTGTGAATCTAACAACAATAATGAGTAATTGATTTATGTAAATAAGTGGTGCAATTTTGTAAGTGAGACTTAATGAAAAGATATGTGAGTCACGTGAGTCGATGGGTTAATCAATGCGAAGGGCAAATAGATTGGACTTAATTCAAAATGTCTCTTAGAGGGTGATGTGTATAAGCAGATGCTAATTGAGTGGCACAACTGTTTTTTTAAGTTTTAATAGTACGGTTAGAGGAAAGCTTTTTGCTTGCATATTGAAATTTGTAAACATTCCAAATTTAAAGGTCTATTTGTGTGTGATTTTTGAACTTTACTTCAAAAGGAGCCGCATGCAGAGTAAAAAAAAATTTTGAATTTTTACAGTCAAATGGAAGTTGATTCCTGCTAGCAATTCATGTTGCACAAACAAAAGCAAATACTAAAAGGACGGGAAAAGCAAACCGTAATATGTGCGTTTGGACGGTGTGTCAATAGAGTCCTTTCGCGACGAGCATTAGAAACACGTTTGCCCATAAGAGAAATGAGTCTTCTAACCCTTCAGTATTTCTCAAGAGGACGGCAATCGATTTCACTCCTTCCTACTATAGACTGCGTTGGATCTTAAATTTTGGTTTTGATGATCTTCAGTACTCTCGAATACATAGATTTATGTGAGCACGGGCGGAAGTTTTGTTTTTTGCATGCATTTATTGATGGTTTTAAGTTTTTTGTTTATTGGAAATTCTGATATTTCAACTTGTGTTTGTTTTCATAAAGCAAAAACAAGCTGAACTTTGGGAGTTTTAAGCGAAATGGACCGGCGGTTTAATGTATAATTTGCGAAGAGAAATTTTGCAGTTGAAGAGAATTTGGGAAAGTTCCAAAAGCGTTACGAGTCTGCAACGAAAATGACATATAGAGGGCGCTGTACAAAGTTGAAAATTGGCTATATTTCGAGACAAGTATTTCCAGCACGATGAATAAGCGAAGCTAGCACGCTCACACCCAAGATGAATGACCCATCAGACAAGAGAAAATTGAAATTGTTCTCTCTTTTTTTAAACTCTTTTCTAACCCTTTCTTGACAATTGAGTTCTGAAACTTCTGTTGACGTGACATATGAATGTACACAAAAGCTTTGTCGGTTGTTTTTAGGCTGAGGAGATTTCTAATGCTCTGAAAATTGGTTTGGTGTTTTTTTTTTATTATTTTTATTACAGTAATTTAGCAATAAATTTTCTGACGATCATTGGCATCTCAAAGGATGAAGCCAATAAGATAAAAAGACGTGACAAAAATATCAATTTTGAGAGTTTATAAGCATATTTTTTATAATCGTAAAAATTTATTTTAATCTGTCTCTGAAATGTTTCATTTATTTTATTTTTAAGCTTTAAATTTTGATGCACGAATAGCAACTATACATTGCAGAGATGCTTATACATTACTTTTCTTCATTATAAATAAGTTACAAATAAGTCTTTATTTAGCGTGAAGCAATGAAAAAGCTAAAATTTGATCAAATTAATTTTTAGTTTCATTTATTGATTTATTTGGCTACAGCTAAATAGCCATAATGTTGGCGCGAATTGAAATAATCATTACATGTCGTATTTTATTTTATTAACATTTTTATACGTCCAAAATATAAAAATATATATGTCATGCAAATCTTGCAGGAAAATGAGATGGAAGCCTTCAAGACGACAGTGGCTCAAAAAGTTGAGTGCAATAGGGCGGAGGCGAGCGCCATCCACGCGCGCTTCCTTAATTGGTCTCGCGATCAGTTTACGAGCGCGCGCGCACTTGCTACCAATATCAGACTGCAACGACGTCATCTTTTACAGGGCAAACCCCTCGGGCGACGACTTTTATTTCTCACTGCTCCCTAGCGATAGGTAGGCCAATGAAACAATTGCATGTGAGGCGCCCCCTACCTTTTTACCGAATTGAAGTAAAAAAGAGAAAAGTGTACTTTACGACCAGGACATGACAAAAGAATAAAGAAAAGAACTTGTACAGTATCTTGCTAGGAATTAAACTTAGTTGGATATCGACTGACCTCACGTCATAATAAATCTACAAGTGAGTTATAAGTGTGCGGGCAAAGCAGGAAAGACTGGAATGGAAGATCATTCTTTGATCAGTGAAAGCTGAAAGTGTCAGTCTGCTCTCTGCTCTATATAAGCCAAAACAGAAAATTATAAAACTTTGACACTTGAGATGTATACTTTTTAGAGTGTTTTGTTCGTGTTTAGGGAATTTAAAACTTGGTCGTTGCGGTTGATTGGTGAACTTTGTAACAACTTTATTGCCATTGGGAAAGAGTACCCTCTAATTTGCGAGTCACGTTTTTTGGGCATTTGGGATTTTCATCTTAATCTAATAGAAAAATCACTGACTCGTCAAAGGAAGGCGCTATACTATAGTATGGTGTTTTTGACGAACGCTGCATTATGGATTGCACGTGCGGTTTGGCGCCACTTGGTAATTAACTTGTGCGACACAGTTGCAAGCATTGATTTCGGCGCCAAAAACAAGTGGTTGCCATGAGACTAAAACAAACGCACTTTGCAATTGATGCAACATCAGTTGATAACATGGCGGGAATCAACTACTTCGAAGATTGATGTTGTTATTTCGAGTTAAAACTAAAGAGAGTCGTAATAGAATTGATAATTCTCAAATTGGTGTACAAAGTGTTAAAAAAACTTTTTATACTCACCGAGTCTGTAATGAAATTATTATGGTATCTAGTTTAGGTCTCCGGTATACAGCTGGATAGAGATTCTGAGATCCAATCGTGCTCATCTGCCTTAAGTACACAAAAGTTGAGGATATTGAAAAACGTTTTCCGGTAAGATTTAATGCTATTGTTATTGAGAAATTATTTAGTAGTTTTATCTTATAATTTATACGAAAAATGTATTTTCAATTTTCCTCTCTTATTTTTCTTTTTAAGCCTAAAGTTAAGGTTAAATTATAGTTCTTTTCAATGGCAATGGACCATTAGTTATGGAAGTTGTAAAGGCGCCGTATACTGTTAAAATATTGGCATCATGAATTTATATCACCAATATATCAACGCAATAAGTGGGCTTAGGTAAAAAAAATGGTTGATTTATGGGTTGTATGCTTTTTGTTTGCAACAAACAAAAGGCATAAGATTGATATTAGTTTATTTTTTTGGTTCGGATGTATACAGTATAAGTATAAGATACGAAAAAGTTTTGTTGTTTTGTTTTGGTTTTTATCACAGAAGAAAACTAACTTTTCTTTATTGTTAATAGGTACTGCACAAGTATATGTTTCAACTTAAAAAGACAACTTTCTATTTAGTATTTTATATACATATGTACAATGTTAGTATGTAGGTACATTTGGCCATAAAAATTATCGAAATGAAGCGAATGCATCTATTATTGAAATTTAAATTTATGATAAAAGAAGTACAATTTTTTTTTAGTTTAGGTATTTACAAGTATAATTATTTGAAATATTAAGACGAACTTTTTTAAATGTAAGTCAAGGAATAGGAACCACGCACAAAGCCTCATTTCCTCGAAAGACGATTACTGTATGTTCCTACAGTTCTCTCGAGGCATTCAGAAGCCACAGATTTCGACAATAATTTAATATACTGGCTACGTCATAAATTTTACCGAGAAAGGTTTGCCGGTTACCGGAATATATATAAAAAAAACTATTCTAACCTAATTGCTAATTACAAATGAGAACAAAATCAATTAGAAATAAATTTTATAGTGCATCTTTCTATAGATTTATTTATTTATTTGTTTATTTATTTAGTTTTTAGTATTTTTTTGTAGTTTTTTTTTTTTATCTCTTGTTTTAGTCAATTGTTGGCAAGTGTTGGCAGTGAAAAGATACTATGTTCCACCTTTCCTTAATTGGAAGAAGAGAGGTATAAATCCCTGTCGTGAGGAATTAGGAAGTTTCTGATTGGGTTGTACTGCTCTTCACTGGGGATACACTTTGAGATCACTACCAGTCCAGCTTAACCCTAGGGATATATACTTGCTTGTTTGGACTCCGATTGGTTAGTTACATAGATTGCTTCGTAAATCATACATAACAATTGTATCTGTGTTTTATTAATTTTTAACAACAATATTCTTTTCTGTTGAATGATTATACGAATAGACATGAATTGCTAGCTGTCAAATCATAAAGCAACAGATTTGTAAATTTTTATAATCATTGGTACAAGTGAAAGAAAAAATATTTAATTTAATTTAAAATGTTTTTTTCGTGTAATTTAATAATAGAGTGTAAGCGGGGGCTATATGGGAGAGCGTGCATATTATTAGTTTTCTCTTTCTTCTATGCGGAAGAAAAAATATATAGGGTCGTTCTGACTGTGATGAAGAGACTGGCAGGCACTTTTTTCTATCTACATCTCTTTCTTCTTTTTTCTTTTTTCCAATATGGGGTGGGGGTGTTATTCCTATGGGAGGTAATAATTCGAGTTGGAGTCTGGTGTCGAGTGAGGGGGTTGTGATTGTAGGCCCGTCGTTAGTCTCTTCTACAGACTGAAAGCAGGAGCTGTGTCATCATTACGCAAGACGGCCATACGGATATTGGAGAAAAAGACAAAAGAATGAATTATTTGTCAACTTCCCCAACAAGTATATACGGTAGTGCGCATTTGTGACGTGGATTTATAACAGGTTGGATGATGAGAAGAAATTTTGCAGACTGCGAGGAAAAATGGAAGAAAATAAAAAAAATCCATTTCTAAAAATCAATGCTAAAGTTACCATTTGTACGAACAAATTGTTAGTAATATAAGTCAATTGATCTGAAGGATTATTTTTGTTATTGATGCTATAACTTGCGAATTTTACTTGACATTTGTGCATAATAAGTGAAATTCACCGAGTTGAGCTGTTTTTCTATTTTATTTTTGAAATATAGTTCATTTTAATTTGTTATGTTTCGATATTAGCCTACAATATAAAAACATAATTCGCAAAAAGTTAAATAAGCGCGCAATAAAAATTATTGATTATGAATTGAAATAGTTATTAAAGTACAATTAGAACTGCATTTATTAAAAAAATAATTTGAAATTCTTTTTTCTTTTAAAATTTCTAACTGTAATCAATAACTGAGATATTGTGTGGGCTTTGCTTTTTATGTTTGATAGCTATCTGGAAAATTGCAATAGTAATGCAGTAGATATACGTGACTGTTCGAAGTGGTTCAAGGGGTGAAGCAAGAGAGGTCACCACCATGAAATTGATTTTGGTGCTCTTTCTCAAGTAATTGATTTGGACTTGTCTTTGTCTCCAGGTTGCAATTCTCTATAGAATGAAACGAGCAGCCTGAGGTTGGTAACTTCTTTGTCCTTTACTCGCTATTCCACTAGTTTTCTAATTTTTTTTTTTGCTTTTTCAAAAATTATGAGGTTAAATTTTGACACCATACGTTGGTGCATGTTTATGAGTGGTTTGGTGTAATCAAGGATTGCTTCCTCATTGGCGCCATCTGGTGCAAAGTGGTTCAACTTATAAATCTTTTGGCCGGTGTATATCCTTGTAGCACGCCCTCTAGTGACTTGAGAACAAGTTTAATTTTGCCAGCCGTATGAGCTCTGCACTTAATGAAGTCGTTTAACATAAAGAAAATCAGCTACGGAGCTTGTCTTGATTTTCCATTCATTTTCCAAATAACTTATAACTCTATTCTTAGTTCTACCTTTTACTAATCAGATAAACCAACAACTGGAATATTGGTTATTAACAAATATCCAAACAAAACACAGGAGAAATATATGACCAAAATACGATGTAATTTTTGTAAAAATCGTTTTAGAATTTCGATTTATTCATTTTGTCAGGTAACTTTGTCGATATGATGTGTTAATAAGAGGTGCACTTGACAAATACTTCAACGAAATGATGTTAAAGTAAATTTGCTTTTTTTGTCTGTTCTACGCCATGACAAAAATATGTAAGTGGTACTTCTGTAAAAGGCCAAACAAAGTTCACAACGCTCGAAATGTGTGAATGGACTGGAATAAATTAATGCGTGTTTATCCTCTTTATTTCTAAGACTTTAGTGCGAATGTGAGAAACAAATTATTCTCCAGTTTAAAACCAACTCGTATGTAAATAACGGGTCTTGCTGATGCTTTATTAGAGCTTCTTGACCTAACGACTTTAGCTGGAATCTTCTGGTAGGAAAACATGCTCTGTTTTATTCGGGGCTTTTAATTATGCTTTTCTCATTTCGTGCCTTAAATTTCAATTAAAATTGTTGTGACGTAATCGGATTATCATTTAAAGTGACGTATAACTGCGCTAAATTAATAATATCCTGTTACATCGTAATAACATAACTTATTTAAACTTGGTTCTCGGGTCATCGTACATTGGCACAAAAAACATTAAGGATACTTTAAATATGAATTAATGATTCATAATTTATTAAGTTTGAAGTACGGTTATAAAACATGAAGTATTTAGTATTTACAATCTGTCAAGACATAATTATTTAGGATTAGGGTTCCGGATTGCTGAAAACTTTTCTAGTTGTAAACTCACATTTCAACACTAAATGAGTAAAGTTGGTGAACTCAACATCAGAGACAACGTCATTTATTTGGATCAGGTTTTCATTTAATAATGAATTCTTCCAACTGAAATAGTGTAGCAATACCATAGACCTCAGTTGCACAGCTTTAATCTACTTATATTAATTTTAAATTACACTGCAAAAAATACACACAGGTGCAGAAATTATCATCGTGTATGCAAATGATAATCCAGAAAATAGTTGGTTTACATGCACATTGATGAATTAGTAATTTGTAGTGATATTACGCACTTCAAAGGACGAGATGAGAGACGACTTTGATTGATAGATCACTTCCTCGCGGGCACTGTAGCAGATCCTGTGATCTCGATTTCATCGGCTTCCCTAGGGGATAAGACGAGAAGGGATGACTGAATGCGTCCTAGAGGAGACGCACAGGCAATGGACAGAATGTCAGATAAACACTTGTGTGATGTCAACCGTGCCATTGCTTCGTGGCAAAAGGCTTTAAGTGGTCATCAAAAAGATGAGTGAATTGTAATTTGCTAAGAAAGTTACGGTTTGAATTAATAAAGAGAAATTGTCGAATTCTCTCAAGCGTGCGAGAAAAAATGTTTTAATGTTGGAAAACGGGTGGTGGGCTGGTAGCTTTTGGACATTTCAACTGTTCCCTGATTATCAACTGAGATCGTTTAGGTCTACTATATGCTGTCCGGCTGAGTTTTAATTGAAGTTTTAACGTTTCGAGTGTGGATTGCAAGAAATTTAAGTGGTTTTACGAGTTTTACACGCGCTTGCGTCTTTATTGCAGTTCTCCGAAATTGATCGTTTTGGCGTGAACTGGGAAAGTGACATTTTTCGAAATATTTCATACGATTTGTCACGTGGTTCGAGTGGACATGACGACATCATAAATAACTGGGCAAATGAAAAAGAAGAAGGGGAAAAAATAGTATGACGACTTGTTGTTGTTTCACTACTTTTCTCTTCTCTGGGGGCAGAGGTAAACCAGTGATGCATTTGAATTCTAGTACCAACCAAGTGCAATGACAGCAGGACTAGTGCATTGGTTTTAGGAGTAATCGGTCAGTGTCAAGTCGAGTTCCATCCCAAAAGTCAGATGTAGACAGATGAGTAATAGTTGTGCAATCTCAAGGCGCTTACATAAGTTAGAGAAATAATTATTATTTTTTTTTTTTTTTGCAAATTCTTTAGAAGTAATTTATATTCATGCGTTGAACTGTTTTGCTAGCTCTATACTTTGTTACATTTTATTTCAATAATATTTTGGAAATTATTTACATTTGTTATTTACCTCTTCTTATTGTGCAATTTTTAAATTTTTTTACTTTTAAATTTTCTTGTAATAAATTTTTTACATCTTTATTTACGTGGTTTGAAATTTTTATCCCACAACTCGATTCTACATTAATAATGCAATAAATTGGATTTGTTCTCTCATTTAATCATCGTTAAGGACGCTAATGGTGTTTAGTGGAATAGACGGACCGTGAAAACCTTCAGAACGATCCATCAGTAAAAGAAGCTTCTACTGTCTTACATCATTTTCTCATTTGTCGTCATCCGTTGTTGGTTTGATGAAATATGAACCAGATTAGGCAAAATAGCCGTCATGTATTTCTCATTTAAGAAAGGAAAAAAATCATAAAGTTAAATTGCTTTTTTTCAAAATAATACTTGCATGTAAAACGAATTGAACTTGCCATTTTTCTTATTTTTTTATCAACTTGTAAGGTTTTTTTTGTTGTTGTTGTACCTTCTTAGATGTGACATCTTGAGGACTTAATTTCCGACCTGATGCCATTTCGGTTTACCCCCTTGGGTAATTGCAAAGAAAATTGCAAACTGGTGATTGCTGAAGGATTGTAATTTACGGTTTTATATAGGTTTAGGATAATCCAGTTTGTGAGATTTGTGAGTCAGTCGAAATGGAAATTTATGGAGAAGTCAACAAATGATGGTTACTTTTTAATATTAATTTCCATACTAAAACGAGTTTAAATATATGTATAGAGTAAGGCAATTATTTGAAAAGAAAATACAGTATGTCTTGCTTGATTTTAATAATAATGGATCTGGATTGATGCTTGCATGAATGATTCCCCCGAGCTTTGATGTCAATGGAGACTACAATCTAGCAGAAGTTTTGTAGAAAACAACTTTCTAATTTATATTTGTTGCATCTCTTGGAATTAAATAGCATCTCATCAAGGATATAGACTGATGTCAATGTGCATTTCAATTATCGGTGCAACCAATTAAATCAGTGAAACGAGTCCCACATGAAGCAATTCGCTTTTTTCTTGACTGATATTGTGCAAAATAGTAATTAGACAAGATGAAAGAAGTTGTTTCATCTTTTTTCTATAGTCTTCGACTTTATTGCAACATTAAAATAATTTTGTTTATAGATTTTTTTTCTCGAGTAACTTTTTCAATTCTGTCTTTAGGCAGAATACATTTAATTGATTCTGTAACTCTGGTTTTGTTGTTCGTTTCTATTTTTTGCCTTTGACTGAGCTTTAAGCGAGAATTCAATTTCCGTAATGGCTTTGTGGCACTGCGTTTGGTCGTAAAGCCACCAGTGAAAAGAATCAAGAGCAAGTTTGTTTTCAAGTCAATACACTACAGTCGGCATAAAATTAACAGATCATAATAAATTCCAGCACCTAATGACCAGTGGATGGGCATTACCAGTAATAAAATGTGGTGAACATTATGATCATATGATATGGCAAGTGGTTTTTGTCCGACTATTGTTTGCAATAAATTGCAAAACAATTAAAATTTATTTTTGAAATATTTTATCTGATATTTTATAACTTATTGCAGTAATTTGTGATTCATTTCATTTAACTTTTCTTTTTTTTTTTTTTATTTTATTTTATTTTACTTTTTCTTTTTTTTTTTAACTAAAGCTTTCAGCTGATTAGGTAGAAATATAATTTTAAAAAGGAAACTTTTGGAAATTATTGAGAAAGTTTTGAAAAGAAAAATATGGTTTTTTTAAATTCATACCATATATAAAGAAATATAGCTGGAGCAGATGGTAAATTTATGAGCAGCACGGGTCATAAGCATAATGTGTGAAGACATCAAGCCACGAGTAATGTAGCGTGAACTCAAACACGTGTTCATTGCAAGATGACACTACTCAAAAGTTGGCTAAAGTTCAGGCAAAAATATTTTCCCCACTAAACCACAAGATGATCAAGCATTTAAAGTATGTGCCGGCATCACATTCCGGCTCAAATGACCTTTCCTTCTTATGGAGATCTGATGAAAGGAGTGAGCTGCTGGAAAGCGCACCCTTAATCAATAATCCGATGTAGTGACAGCTTGCCAACTTTGCTCTTGATTGGTTTCACTGGCCTCAGTTGCTTTTGCTTATCATGGACATCTGAATACATATGCAATCTTCTCGGGTTGCTCACATAACCTTTGGCTTTTGTCCTAAACCTTCAATGTTCTTTTTAGTTTTGAGATATTTTGTTTACAATAATTTGGATTATTTACCTATTCATTAAAAAAATATATAAAATCGTTTTAGTTTAGATTACATGTAAATGAATGAGATTTAAGCTCAAAATTTCAACGTAAATTGGTCTTAAATTATCGACTTCTTGATTTGTGAAGAAACTAATTAGAAATTTAATTTTATGAAAGTTTACTAAATATTTTTTTAAATACCGTATTTTAAATCTAGTAATTATTCTATTTTAGTTATATTTCTTGTTTTTAAATAATTATTCTATGGTGCTAGCTTTTAATATTCAGTCGTTGAGTAAAGTTAAAACTTCTACCGTAATTCAAATGTTTTCTTTCTAAAAGAAAAAAGAAAAATATTTATCTAAGTAAGTGAATTTGATTAAATTGGCCAACTAAAATTTAAACATTTTATGAAGGCATAAGTTAATGCATTTCTCAATATTTGCATTTCATCAACGTTAGGTTGGTCATTAATTTTTAGCCAGAGGATAAAATGAGCCCTCTCACCACAGTAATAACATTCTGCAGATAAAGGGAGGAAAGGCCATTAAGAGAAAACAACATTCATAGAAGCAGCACATCAGCCTCAAACAAGTGCTGAGTTTGCGTCTTCAACAAAGTCAATCAACATTTTCCGTTTGTGGTACAAGTTATTTGAAATATTGTAGGTTTTTGACAAATAACTTATAGCAATTTGTTGGACTTGAACAAGGTGATATGTTGAATTCCACTTTTTTAAAGCTTTTGAAAAGATGAAGGTGACTTCTATTAATCCTCTCACGGTATTCTTCTTCTTTACAGAACAGGTGATGAATTCTACATCGTTAACAAACTTTTTTTGCTTCTTTTTCTGTAGATCTTCACCCAAGATAAATGTCAGAAAGAGTTTTACTAGTGTCAGATTCTTTTCACACACGAATAAAAAGATCTTTTATAAATAATAAAAAATATAAAATAAAAAAAACCGTACATTATTTTTTACTTTTTTTTATTAACTTGCTGAAAAACCAATAGATGAGGACAAACTTCATAATAAATCTATATTTATTTATCAAACGATTTTTTAGGATCTTTTTAAGAGTATATTGCTTGTTTACGAGCAGAGCCATTTGTCAGTTGAAATAATTGAAGAATAAAATGGCATTCAACGTACGGTCAGTTTTGGAACTTAACCTGAAATATAGCTTTTGAATTAAAAAATCAATTCTGTCGCCAGGACTTTAGAGAAAGATAAAGAAATACTAAAACAGAAGTGAAGTGATTCACATTTGCAGCTTTTATTTGATGTTTAAAATTGATTTACCAGGGTGTAGCATTTACAAACATTATTATAGAAATTTGAGAAATTGGATTTTAATTTAATGTGCAATGTGATTGAGTGTGATTACAATCCTATTGCGGTATTATGTGCCAAGCACGTATTCTAGACACACGTGTACCTGCTCTCATATTTTCATTTTACAGAAATAGCGCTTTTCGGACAAAATTCCAATAACTGGATTAATTAATTTTTTAAAAAACCTAAAAAGTGCATTTACTGCAAATGTATTGCTATCTTATTTGAACACGTGTCAATGCTCATTATGTTTATAGAACTAAAAGGGTTTATGTTTTATTTTTTAAAGAAGTAAGAAGCTTTATATAAAAAGTTGAATAACACACTATCGAAAAATTTGGTTTTTTTATACTTGAAATTCTCATCTCATAGCATCAAACTTGCAGAAAAAGCTTTTGGAATGAAAAAACTTTAATCTAGGTGAGATGACAATTCGAATGTCATGTCAAACATAGAAAAGTGTTGGCAGTGAATCAAATGGAGCATAGAAGAACAACTTGAACACCCTGTTAGCATGCGGACCATAGACCCATATAGCTACACTCGGATCGGATTAGAAGTGGATAATGGCATCCGAAAAAAGGCCTTTCCCTCTTTCACCACAAATAGCACTCGAATCTAGAAACGTGCCAACACTTTAAGTGACAGTATGAATAGCGCTTGTGAGTTTCTACCTGTGTTGCAATAAGATCTTCTCAAATCTTTAATGCCTTCTACCGATAACGGGATTGTGTCGTCAAATTTTGACATCATCATTCACTGTAATGAGATTTCTGCGCTTCTTTTTTAGTTTGAATAATAACGTCTGTGGTGAACGATAAATAGGAGCATTCAGATTTCATTTTTTTTATATATATATTCGGTAGGTAAACTAGCGTAATGTATGCTGTAATAACTAACAAAAAATATACAACGTTTCTTGTGACCGTATTTAAATTAAAGATGTACAGTATCAACTTTAAATAATTTATTGCAACAGCTTATTAATGTTTACTGTAATTATAGTTTTTATTGCATGATGCTGATGCAATAAAAACCATTAGTGTACAAGGCGTCTGAATTATTTTTTAAATTAAATTTTAGGTTAATGGCTACTTTTAAAACTGAAGCAAGAATAAACTTCTAGTCTTATTTGTTTTGCCTGTTTGAGAAGAGTTTTGTTGAATTGCATCAAATTGAATTTGATGGCTGCAATAGTTAGACATTAAAAAAATAATTGTTTTATAGTTTTGAATAAATTCTTGCATTATTTTTGCTGTTTTATTGCTTCGAATCGCTATTTGGAAACCTCTGAAACATTGGAAACCCATATCAACTTTTGGTTCAAGTTATTTTACAGTCACAGTCGCTACACAGCAATGGTTTCAACTAGCAATATGAAGTTTCGCATTATGCGAAACCAGGCCCGGACTTAGAGACCCAGGGCCCCTAGGCACTTGACATTTGGGCCCCCCACCATCTCGAAGCTATTTTGAAAATTTAGCAAATTAAATGCACTAGTACAGAACATAATTTTTAATTGACTTTAATGGCTTTAATAAACATCAGAATAATACAATCTATGTTACTATAGTTACGTTATTCTATAAAATTTATAGAATTATAGACCACCGGGGCCCCTAGGCTGGCTGGGCTCCTAGGCCGGGGCCTTGTAGGCCTAGGCAGAAATCCGGCCCTGTGCGAAACAGTAGTGTGCATGCAGACTGAAAAGTAGGCTACTGATTTAGGCTACATTTTATGGAAAACATTCTCAATTCAAATTGTAAGTGTAAAAAGCATAATACCCCTTTGGATGTTTATTTTTGATATCCGTTTTAAGAAATGAGAGAAGGAAAAAAAAAATATTTTTTAATTTTTTAGTGCAAATAGGTGTTAATAGAAGGTACTTGTATGTTTTTTTAAAACTAATTTTTTTTATTTATTTTATTCTTTGTTATTTTGGTTACATTTATGAATTGTGATTTTAAATTAAAGTAAAGTGGATTGAAATTTCGCAGAAATGAATAAAGAAAATTGTATGATTTATTGATTATTGTACGTAAATCTCGTCGCATTTTTAAATGTCACCTACTGACCTCGGCAACATCTCGAATGCCGTTTAATTAATTTTATCACGAAATGACAAATAGTGATCAGCAGCTTTTATCTGTGCTTTTCAGCTGTAAGAAAATTGCCGATGATTTTAACTTTCAAAATAAATTAATGGGAATCACTTTGTAATAGGATATGTATGTCTCTGTCGGAGCAATTTTTTATTCTCACAGACAGAGAAAAATATGTCACTTTAGCAAGTTCCATCTCATGCATTTAAATGCGAAGAGTAAAAAGAAGTGAGGGTTGAAGCCTAAGAATCGGCGGCATTTGGTGACATGAATTTTTTATTAGATCTGGTAGCACACACCCTTCTCAAATGCACTTCGGGTATTGGTGGCGGCCTCGGGTGGGCAGGTGTAGCAACTAGATCGTACCTACTGGAACTATTACTAAAACTTGAGAGCCAATTTTCTGTAAAATTTACCTGCTTGGAATACTGATGAAATTCTGTTGCCTATCGATTCTCGTATTTTATTTTGTCATGAATTTAACTAATAGTTTGGTATTTTTGAACGTAATGAATAAATATGAATAATATAGATAAAATAAAAATAAAAAACTGCACTAAAGATTTCAATGATAAGTTACCGGTATTGATCTTTATTCATTACGGTACTACAGTGAATACTCTCTAGACGGGACACCGTCGGGTCCGGAAAAAAGCGTCCTGTCTACAGAGTGTCCGGCCTTGTGGGTGACGTCCTGTATTATTAAAACAATTTGGGTCCAGGAATATGTGTCCTGTGTACAGGGTTGGCCCGTCTACAGTGTGTCCCGTCTAGAGAGAGTTCACTGTATTCACATTTCACAGTAATTGCACAATCATCGCAATAAATTGTAAAAGTTATATTTGTATTTGTTTATTATTCTCCAATTTCGTAGGAAAATGTGTGAATATAAATTATTTTTAGATTGATTTAAAGCAACGTAATCTTAACTACAAATTGAAATTTGCGCCAATTTTAACCGGAAGGAAGGAACGACCGGTCGTTGCAATATAAGATACCCAAGATATCATTCACATGTTTGAAAATGGCTGCGCCCTGGCATGGAAAATACACTTTTCCATTTAACATTGACCTCCCGTAAGTATTGAATGTATTTAGAGGCTTTGAAACTGATTACAGCATTAAATTTTGTATTAATATTTTAATGCAGGTTTTAGTTTACAATTTTTTCTTACGTTCGCTTCGTTATAAATTATTTTGAGCTTCGAGTCATTTGTTTACAGAAATGATGATGTTTGTCTTTGTAGATCGATTTCAAATAAGTCTGAAAAAGTATGCGTTGTTGGGGTAGTAGGAAAGAGCAGTCTGCACCCACAAGGTGGAAAAGCACTATTGATTGACGAATTATTGCAGAGACAAGTATTTCAGGTTTGTTGCATATTGATTCTTGAATTGAATTAAAATCAAACTCTATTGAGATAAAATTATACACTGCTTTTTTAAAAAAAATTATGCATTTATTATTTTGTTTTAGAATAAAATATTTGCTGATGGAAATGTCAGTTCCGCTAACGATGTAAGTTTAATTGGTTTTTTTTTAAAAATAACCTTGAATTAAGAATTGTTTTTTTTTTTTAAATTCAATTTTATTAGTGTCAATTAGAATGTTTCTACAACGAATCGCAGCATGTCATATATGTTCATTTGATTGGAATATTCGATGCATATAATTTAAGTTTATTATGCAAGAAATTTTATACCGAATTAACAGAAAAGGTAGTAAATTAATCGACGTAAATAATACGTAAAAATTTATATTTTATCATTTTTTTAGGGATATCTTCACGTGTTTGCCAACATGAAGTTTACCCACGCCAAAGCATTGCTGCTACTTTTTTCAATCTGTCACATTATTTTGGTAAAAACGAAATGTTTTTCTAAGTTAGTAATCGGTACTAATTAACGCATAAATTTCTCAGATTGTTCATCCAGGTTCCTCATTTGATGTTAGTTATTTACATCTTTTTCGAACCTTGGATACAATCAGGTACAACATTTTTCTCCTGAGATTCAAATTACACGTAAAAAAATGTTTTTTTGCTTGCAGGCAAAAATTACAACCTCATATATCCGACATTATCCGAGAGTTTTCAGTTTCAAACGACTGGATCCAAGCTGCAAGACCTTGTTCGCCCAGAGCGTTGTTTATATTTCAGTCTTGTCTGCTAGACCCCAGATATGATGGAGTTAGTGACAATTCAGTTCGAAGTAAACTCAAGTCTCAAGTAATTATACAAATTTAAACAAATCGATTCATGTATTGTTATTATTATTTATTCATTTTTAATTCTTAGAAATTGCCACCAATTAAGAAATTAGAGCATGCATTAGAAGATCAGATTTACAGAATTTTGCGAAAAAGTCGTATAATAACAAATATTAGTGGCAATTCGTTATTCGCTATTCCAGCAAACCAAGAATTCGTTTATGTGATGACTTCAGATAATGAACAAAACACGGATTTGGTTGGATTTTTTCTTAATCAATTACACGAGCAGTGTTTTGGATCAGAAGACAAAGAAAGTAATCCGAGTAATGCTATTTTTAATGAGTTAAAAGTGATGTTAGTATTTTTTTTGCATCTAACTGCAGATGAGAAACATAAATTTCATACGTCAAGCAGTAGTACCTTTTCGGATAATAGATACCAAACTAAAGGCGAACATAGTTTGACATCATTTGTAGGACAACACGTCGAATTAGCACTGACAAAGGGTTTTGATGACAACGTCGGGAGACATCCGACTGCAGCTTATTTTGAAGTACGAAACAATCATTCGAACGAACATGAAATAAAAAATATTTAATACCTAATTTATAACTTGTAGTTACCTAATTGCAAAGTATGGATGGAAATTGCCAACAAATTATACGCATTCCTTATTACCGACGAAAAAGAATCTCATGGATTTGGAATTTTGAACACGCTGCGAACACTGATTGACATTGATGGAAAATTCTCAGAAGGGTGTGCTAAAAAACGTCGATTCTTTAAAAGATTATGCATTGTATTCGATAATTCATTAGTAAGTAATAAATAAATATTATTTTGATGCACTAGACGATGCGGTAAAGTTTTGCCAATTGCTTCTGCTGCATACCAAGAGAATTTACCGTCTCATTATACAAATGATTATCATCTGTCAAAGGTATAAATATTTCAAAGGGCGGAGCAAAAAAATATTAAATTTTACTGATAACGATCTGTTTAGTTAGCACAGGCTTTGCATATATTTACTTTGCACGCTCGTGGACCTGTATTCGACCGATACGCTCAACAACTGAAGGAAGAGTGCGAACGATTTTGGAAAAATGGGAGACAGCTGTGCGAAGTTATCAGTTTGACAGGAAATCATTGCATCAATCCAGTAATATGTTATTGTTGTATATTTTTCATTTTTTAAAAACATTTAAATTGCAGCTACATAGGTTACTTGATGCCATCGAAGATGAATACAATAAACATTTGCCAGGTACGAATCATGCTAGTCAGTTTAAACTCATGAGTGCGTGTGATTGTGGGCGCCAACAGTCTACTAAAGATGACCCTTTTGATGCCAAAGCGGGAAATTATGATTTTTATCGAAAAATGCAGGAAGAATGTTGTGCTACTTTGGAGAAAATTGATTTTCCAATTTTTCAACCAAGTATTAAGGATTTTAAAGCAGCTCGAATAACATTGCCACCACGTTCGCCATTGACAACCATCAAAAGGGAAACCCCTACTAAACTCGATAGGGAGAGTATAAGCACCCCTACAATGAGTCTACCCTTAAGTTTAGGTAATAGAATTTACTCAAATTTAAGCAAACTATGAAACTTTTAATTCATATTGTAGGCCAGTCAGAGTGCAGCGAGGGTATTTTGCCTCAAGACGAATCTTCATCACATTTAATACCTACGCAAGAGACGAGTCCAACTGAAGAACAAGCGGAATTGGTTTTGGAAGTTACAGAAGTCATACAACAAGCCAGAGGTAATTTTTATTTAATTTTTAATCAAAAAATTTTAGCATATATCAAATTTTAATTTGTCTTCTCTTAAAAGACAAACCTTTAGTCAGGCAACCTTCCACGACAGAATATTTACCAGGCATGTTACATACAGAATCTCCTCCGGGACTTTTACCCAAATTTCCATCGTGGTCCTTAGTATGTCTGGGACCCTCGAGTCTGTATTCGCATAACATAGGTAGGAATTTAATTGGAATAGGAAACAATCCTATTAAATTGTATTATATGTTTTAGGAATTCAAGACCAACCGGGATTTATATCGGGGACAAATTTTTTGTTACCATGGGATGTGACAGTTAAATTGGAAAATAAAGAAAAATGGCCAGCAATTTCTGAATCTGTGTCGGGGAAGAAAGCTCATCTGCACAAAAATAAAAAAGTAATAAAGGTACCGGTAGTTAGAAATTTCTTAAGTACACTTGGTACATACACAAATTAAAACTTGCATCGTATATAATTTATATTAGATTTTTCCGAACTTACTGTCAAAATATTCCTTGGAGTGGAATACGAATGTCCTCGCGGTCATCGATTCATTTGTTCGGCACCCGATAAAGTGCTCAAAGCCACTGGTACTGGCTTAGTCAAAGTAAGTCATTAAAATTTCAATTAATTTTTCAATTTGGTTACCTGTTGTTGTATTTTTTTCCCTTCAGGATAATGCTAATAAAATAACATCATCCGATATGCCTTTATACTTCCCTTGTCCGTGTAGGAGCGGCAAAGCGAATATAGCTCAACTGATGCGTGTGCACGTAGTTACGCCCAAAGCTCCTGTTCACGTTACTCTTAATCCGCGAGTAAAGCCGGCTCCTGAATCTTGCCCAATATTCTGTCTCGGGAACTCTGAACCTGTTCCGCTTTCTCAGTCAGCTTATTGGATTTTGAGATTACCGTATATTTTTCATTCAAAATATTTTAAAAAATTATGTTGTTAATTGTAAATTGCCTTAATTACGCTAATTTCAGATTTGTCTACGTGGGTGAACAAACCGCTTATTCACCTCCAAAAGATTTTTTATCACCGACCTATGGCCGTTTACTTAAGGACATGTACGGAATAGCTGAAGCGACAGATCGTTAATTTTTAAATTTATTTGTAATTTTAACATAGGGGTATATTAAAAAAATTTTTAAATTAGATTAGGATTATTTATTATTTACCGTAAGTAGTTTACCAGTAACATCGTGAGCAGCACTTAATTTGCCCACTCGTTTGGCTGCAAACGGTTGATTTGAGGGCAAAAATAGCCATACTTTGGTCATAAAATAACTGCTCACTACTCACATGGTTTATTGTTTATTATTTTGCAACCTTATTCGAGAAAATATTTTGAAAATCTGGTTATGAGAACTTAAACTACTCGGTATGTCGGTTGGGTTAAGTGAGCTAACTTTATTAGTAATACAAGCCAACCCAAGGTGCTTGTAGTTAGCATGAGCGAGCTTACAGCATACAATTAACCAAAATAAAAACCAAGGTAATTGAAAAATTTTTTAATTTTTTTTTTTTTAAAAAAAACACGAAATGTGAAAGAAAAAACAGGGTAGAATCAAGTTTCATTTTAATATATTCATGTAATCAACATTTGATCTTGAATAAACAACTTTCTCTTGGTGTAAAAAGCAAAAATGAGGGAAATTTTAATTTTTCATCAAAATCAGTTTTTTTGCTCATAACTTTGGATTAAAGAGATGTACCAAGGGTAGAATCAAGTTTCACTTTAAGATATTGATGTAATCAACATTTGATCTTGAATAAACAACTTTCTCTTGGAGTAAAAAGCAAAAATGGGGCAAATTTTTCATCAAAATCAGTTTTTTTGCTTATAACTTTGGATCGAAGAGATGTACCAAGGGTAGAATCAAGTTTCACTTCAAGATGTTGATGCAATTAACATTTTGATCTTGAATAAACAACATTTCTCCGTTTAGTTCTTGCATGATTGCTGCTAAACACACACAAGAGGTAATAGCGTTTGCAATTTTTGGATTCGTATTTTCTTTTATAGTTCAGTTGTGCAGACTAAATTATGATTAACCCATCATTTGTTGCTAATCTTATTGTGAGACGGCACACAATTGGATCAGTACAACATGAAGACCAATTCAAAACTACACATCCAAAATTATGTACCATATGTACTAAGAACTAATCTATTCAGTTTATGAAAGTTTGAAGTTTATATAAGTTTGAAGTTTATGTAAGTTTGAAGTTTATGTAAGTTTGAAGTTTATGTAAGTTTGAAGTTTATGTAAGTTTGAAGTTTATGTAAGTTTGAAGTTTATGTACGTTTGAAGTTTATGTAAGTTTGAAGTTTATGTAAGTTTGAAGTTTATGTAAGTTTGAAGTTTATGTAAGTTTGAAGTTTATGTAAGTTTGAAGTTTATGTAAGTTTGAAGTTTATGTAAGTTTGAAGTTTATGTAAGTTTGAAGTTTATGTAAGTTTGAAGTTTATGTAAGTTTGAAGTTTATGTAAGTTTGAAGTTTATGTAAGTTTGAAGTTTATGTAAGTTTGAAGTTTATGTAAGTTTGAAGTTTATGTAAGTTTGAAGTTTATGTAAGTTTATATTTAATTTCAGATTATGAAGGGATTTTGCGAGCAGTTTTTGCAGTTAATCGTCCTGCCATCTATGAGTCAACTATGGAATTAGTTGTAGTTGTTTTCGATGGTTTTTAAATTAAAAATGTTCAGACGTTATGAATTACAGTTTAAACGAGAGGCTACCAAGCTGTTATTATTTTTTTTAGGTTGTGACGTCACAATAGTAGGTTTTGAAAATTGCCCATTTCAGTTTGCACTTTGCGCATTCGTATGTTCTTTTATAAATTTCAGTGTGGAGTCTTTTATTATCTTTTATTATTTGTGCATTTGCTCGTGTTGTTTTTACGATTTTGAGTTTTTGACACTCATTTTATTTAATTTGCACAGAATAAAGACTGTGAGACCTGAACGACTCGATATGTTTGGTTGGGTTTAGTAGACTAATTTTTATTAATTACTGTCTACATGACATGACATGTCATGTACACAACGTGCGAATAATGCTACATGCATCATATGCAGTAAGTGTGACGGGCAAGCCATGTTGTGGCCATGACATGGAGAATCCAATGTCACAAAGACACTTCGGATAGAATTACGCGTTATCACTCAAAAAGAAAAGGTTATAATTTTTTTAAATTTAACTCGATTGTTTATTATTTAGCTAAGAAACTAATCATAAGAGTATAAGACCTTAATCAAAAATACGATTTTATTATATTTTTAATTTCTTCCATTTACACCAGGCGGCAGATATTCCGAAACCGGAAATACTGCTCCAAATTAAACTACAGCAAATTCTGTAATTGGCAAAAGTTCTGGATCTTCAATAGTCTCTCAGACTGTTGCCGATTCTATTGGTAATGTTTTTGTAATAATGTAATTGAATTTCGAACTGGAGCTTCTATTTTATAGTATAGTTCTAGCCAAAGCAGCATCTTTTGATTAATTAATTAATTAAATCCCCTGGCAAGAAGACATCGTACTGTCCTGCACTGCAGTTGGCGTACCTTCACCAAATCGAAAATGAACCGTTGGGTAATAATCCGATTTTCTTTTAAAATTAAGTGTTTTTTTAAATCAATTTATGAATATAGAAATAATTTCCTAAAGGAAAATAATCGCCTTAAAATTACACCAAATGGATTTGTGTTTATTAGCAAAGTTTCCAGTGAAGATTCGGGCAACTACATGTGCAGTGTACAATGAGCATGTACGCGATGAAGTTACATACATAGTGGCTGTAGAAGGTTGAATCAATTCGAATAACACGATGTATTGAATTACAATACGTATATTATTGTAACTCGCAGTTCCTCCTCCTGCTCCAATCACGGATGTTGTTTCTAAACTCGTTCATCCATTAACCTGCAGTGGAAACTACCACTTACTGCAGGGAAATCCATAAAAGGTGTGAATAAGTAATAAAATATTTGTATGTATT